>JAMPIV010021121.1:0-309692 GCA_024509875.1 Oreohelix idahoensis | reverse complement strand
ATCAGAATAAAATTGTCAAAATCTCTCAAGGAAACTTGACACAAGCTCGCCCTATCACGACAACTTCTCGAGTATTCTTTCTGTCTACTCAAGTCATGTCATCCTGTCACCTAGCCAATCGTCTTCTGACATTCATATCATTTGTTTCTATCATTTATACAACGCTACCATTGACATAAATTCATGTATGCTAGTTGTACACGTGAAATACAACTTTCATCTCAACATCGCATCGCAGCAATAAATTGCTACCATGCCATTCACGAAAGAAAACGTAATGTCATTTAGTACTTTGCTTTACATTAAAGACCACCGGGTATTTTATATTTGGACATGCGCCTTAATATAACCCACGGATTCTGTATCTAGGTTGAGCGGGACGCGCCTTGCTATAACGAGGCCAATTTTTTTTAAAAATAAAATTTTACTTTTAATTTTGTCTCCCTGTTTAATATTATAATTATGCCCCTTTGCTGTATTTTCGAAGTTCTGTCCCTTTGGCCATAATCATCTAACATTTGTCTGAAGAATATAGGTACGTCACATATGTCTTTAGGGTTTAAATACGACCAAGGCTGGGTACAGAAAGTTAGTGTGGCGGTGTCATGGTTTTTTTTTTTGGAACAGACACAGCAAACATAAACACAACTAGACAGCCATAATATCTCAGCCAAAGATATCTAGATTTTCTTATTATAACCTAGTGGTGTCACCGTCGGATGCAGGGCCCTATTCTAGCACATATAGCGAATACCTATGAACCCCGGTCATAAATAAATATCCTAAACAGTGATTAGCGTCTAAATACTGACTAATGTGACAGATGGTTTAAACAGTGATCGTTTTGTCTCGTCTGTTACAACGTTGATCGATGTTGCACATGTATATAAGCATTGATTGATCTGACACGTGTCTTTAAATATTCATTGGTGTGACACCTGTGTCTAAATTATTGATTATTGTGACAAGTCTAAATACTGATTGATGTGACACGTGTGTTTCAATATTGATTTCTTGTAACATGTATGAATATTAATTGACGTAGCACTTGTCTCAGACTATTTATAGATTTATGTGACACGTCAAAATGTTGATTAATATATGACGTCTAAACATCGATGGATGTGACAGTTTTGCCTATAGTGATTGGTGTGACATGTGCGTTTAAATATTGATGGATATGGCACGTTTATTTAAATACCGATTAATATTACTTGGATGTTTATTGATTGATTGTCTCAATAGTGAGTGCTTGGTTTGTCTGAATGTTGATAGATGAGCCACGTGTGAACAAATTGTTCTCTTTGGCTCGTGTGATTGATATATATATATATATATATATATATATATATATATATATATATATATATATATATATATATATATATATATATATATATATATATATATATATATATATATATATATATAAGATGATAGGAAACTCCATACAGAGCGATACAACAGGAGGCAATCTGATCATCAGAAGAGGTCCTCCCATCCATCAAGTGTTTCGGCCCATTACTCTCCTTTACACTCTAAGGGGGGCGGGCCCACCTGGGTCATGACTCCCAAGTGTCTCAGCCTCCTGTTGTCTTGTGCAGAAAATGAACCCATTCCACCTTGGTTGCAGCTTTAAAATCCACAATTCCGCCAGCCGGAGGCAATTGTGAAAGTAACCCCTATGTTGAAGACAAATTATTGCGGTCGTTCCGCAGCACACCACGACTAGGGACAGACACTGACACACCTGCGCGAAGCCGACGAGGCGTGAAGCCACTGCGCGCTAGCAACTGAAATCTACCTGCGCCCGACACCTCATATAATACACCGCGGGTTACACAGTCCTTTCACCAGAGCAACGAAAAACTCTGACTTAGAAAAGTGTTCGGATGTTTCCTGTGCCGCAGGTGGGGCTAGAGTTTACTGTCCCGAGTTCTACAGCCCATTGCGGTTGTTCCACAGCCAGCATGATGCCTTTTCGGCAGTTTCACTAAGTCTCTTCAGTGCCCTTGTTCTCGACTATCCCCTCAGCCCCAACAGTTTCAATAAATCATACTCTGATGCAGCCACAAGCCCTCTTGCACCCACCTCAACAGCCATCACCCTTGCAGTGAACCCATCGTGTCTCAGATCCGCGGCCAGATCACTATACTTGGCCGCTTTGAACGAGTGTTGCTCGTCCAATCTGGATTCAAATGGTACGGTCAGTTCAATCAATATAACCTGGTGCAACAATGAAGAATGCAGCACCATATCCGGCCGTCTTCGAGATTTTCTTAAACTCTTTGGATATGACCCTCGTCCAGGTAGGTCTATCGCCGTCTCCCAGTCATTTGCACAGACAAGAAGAGATGGTAAACTGCTACCTGAGAGAGAGAGATAGAGAGCGAGAGAGAAAGAGAGAACAAGATTGAAAGCGATGAGATTTTCATGTATGAACTTAGTGGACATTGTATTAACAGTGGACAATTTGATCCCTTGCCATCCCTCTGTACTGCACGCTTTTCTCGCGAGCATTTGTTTTTTCAGTTACTTTTTATGTCGATCATCGATCAATCGATTGCACTGACATTGATCAATCCATTACACTGACATCAATCACACTGACATCGATCAGTCGATTACACTGATTGACTCTATATTATTGTAGAAATACAAAAGTGATGGGGCAGAATAGCTGATGTTGGAAATTGTTCATTGATTACTTGGAATCTCCAGGTACACTTTCCCGGCAGGTTTATATGCACTAAGTCTTTGACTGCTAATTTCCCGTAATTGGTACGAAAGAAATATAGATGGAAGCATGGGACCTGTGAGCTAAGCACCCCGGAGATTCGATCTAGCTCCATTGAAGTGACGGCATCGCCCCACTGCGAGAAAGGAACGTATTTAATCAAACGACCAGCTCAGTACTTTAAAAAAAACAACACCATCGTGCTATCGATGGAATAACCCCTTTGACGTCACAACTAAGAACTATGGAACTAAGACCTGAACGATGCGTACGTTTTTATAGCGAGCCATTTCAGTTTCTCACATCTAAATGGTCACTTCTAACGAGCCATTTCAGTTTGCAGGTCACGTCTGACGAAACATTTCCACTTATCTAACTGGTCACGTCTGACAAACATCTCGGATTTTCCAATGCCTAACTGCTCGTGTCTAACGTCGAGCGTGGGAGACAACAAGTGCTGACAAATGTGTTGAAAGTTATTGTCAACACTGTCGTATATTTTACTGAGATAGGTCTTAGAAATAGTGGTCCCGTCCGAGTGGAGGATGATAGTGAAAACTCTGTGATAGTAAGGGGTAAGAAATAGATAGTTGATTCACAAGGGTGCTGGGGTAAGAGGAAGGACAGTCTCTGAATCGTGTAATTTTCTCTAATTCAGCCTATCTTACGACATTTTATTTACCTGCAGACTCCTTACTCTCCTGGCTAAACAATTTTGCCAGTTACCCTACACACATGTACACACACCAATTAGGTGATACAAACGCACAGACGTGAATACAAACTACGTATAACAGATATGGGGTAATGGGTCGACCGACACAGTAATTAAAGGTTTATGGCGTTTATTATCATTAAACCAAAATCACACCATCAATCATGTTACAACATTTTAAAAAACAATAGTTACAGACAGGAAGGGGGGGGGGGGGAAGGAAAAATAGTATCTCAGTAGGCCCTCCCCTCTTGTATAGGAAAAAACCCAATCCAAAGACAATTTCTATCAGAGAGATAATTAACCCAAATACAGATTTATTTTTAACTGGTGGGGTATACGATAATCAGTATGGGGTATAGGAACAGATTCCTATTATTCTCAATGTTATCCCTTGACTAAGCAGATTAAGGGAGGGGGAAAAGAAAATTAAACAACCCCACAGAAAAAAAAACAAGAAATCAAGTATACTATTGAGTTACCAAGTAAAAAAAATAAAGATAATTTAATGTTATCTAATTTTTCATTCATTCAATACACGCTCACAGTGGCCACACCCTTCACACTTACCGATCGTTGAAACCGGCATTCCATGAAATAACCAAAAAAAAAAACATCTAGCAAGTACTCGAAATACTCTGAGTCTTTTCTTCCTCTTCCAGCCCCAGACTAGCGGGTTTTGCCGTTCAGCTTTTTTTCCCGTAGTCGCTGAAACTCGAAGGCTTAGTGTCCTTTTTTGTTTGTTCTAATGGTTCAATGGGATGGTACTGTCCTCGGGATTTAATCGATGTATATATGTAAGAATATATTGGTCCCGTTGAGCTTCGCCGCTGGTGGCTAAGAGACTTCTATGGCGTGATGAACACAGAGTAATGGCAAAGGCTGACCAGTGAGTTTTTCCTTTCGGGGGTTAAATCTAGTAGAAAAACGTTTACTGTCAGTTGAAAAATAATTATATAAATTTTGCCACAGCAGAGCAGTAAAAAATTATAGAATCACTTCTGGCAATGTTCTTCTTCCAGTTATACTTTAAAAGAATTGATTATGATTAAAAGTTCTTGGTTTGACTACTCTCATGAATGGAGAGGTGGACCGCATATGAGTCACAACACGAAGATTTTTCTTTATTCAATAATCACTGGATGGTGTAAGAACCAAAGTCAGTAGGACGCTATGAAATGCTAGGACACAAAGGTATTGTCCAGCCTATATGTAAAAAATAGAAAACGTGTAATCAAAAAAATACAAATCATATTCTGACGCGCGTTAATTTTACAGGTAAGACTATTTTAACCACTCCGGTATTTAATTATATATATTTAAAAACTCCCCGTGAGTGACTAGTCGTTAGAAAATACACACGTATATATCGAACTAAACTGCATTAATCAATTATCAATCGCCTAGCGGCTTATAAATTATTTTAAGCATCTCTCACTGGGGAACAAACGGGTAATTAAATTTACGTTATAGCTGGATAATTTTTCTATATGTTTATTTAATACGTTTTCATTACGCACAGAAATCCCAGTGAATTAAAATGAAACTTTAAACGATAAAATCACTTAGATGCTAATAATTATATTATTACCGCAAAACACAAGAACTAGAATTTTTGTAATCTCCAAGAATTTCTGTAGGAAGTCTGATAAATTTTGACTCCGAAACTGCGCGCTAGACCATTCCAGAAATCTTGATTTGCAAACTGACCCCTGAATTAGATGCTCCCGACTATATATTTAAAATGGATATTCTTTCATCTCCTGTGCGGAGTTTAACACCTCTGTTCAATTTTGGGAAGTTTGCTGGTCGATTTTTGTATGAAGGTCCGAAATCACACCGTCACCGCCCGTGGACCATTTGACTCGCCGGCGGCTGTCTTAAGATCTTTCTCTACGTGACCAAATTTCGTCCCCTTAGAGTGCGATCAAAGGAAATGCAGTCGCTACAAGCGGTTCACGCCCCTATACTGTCATAAACAAACCGTTTTCTCTCTAGAACTACAAAACCTCTTATGCCCCGCCCTTCCCGTGTTTCAGTTGACGTGCTGACGTAATCCTGACAGCAGGTAACCCCTTTTAAAAGGACAGACAGTTTATGCATCTACATATCTGAGTTCTTAGTGCATGAAACCAAAGACAGGAGGCGTGGCTAGACTAAGAATCGGAATGATGGCAACAGCGAACCTGGCTTCCACGTGTTTAACTGTTCATACTTAATTAGCCCGCGAGGACAATCCAACATGTTAATCTGGCTTGAGTCCAAATAGTCGGGGCCCCCGATGATATTAAAGAGAAACGATAAGGGTTGCCCGTTTTCATCTGTCACAAACACAAGTTTCATGTAAAACTAAGTGCCACAGAAACTGCCGCTACAAACATGTGTCTACTTTGTGCAGGCTTCCTGCAGGACGTGCAGCAGTGGTGGCTACATCTACGTAAGGAGTATAAAGGTGAATGATCATGCTATATCAGGTTCTAGACAAACTATTCAATACTGTCACTGCTGCGGCTTGGAACAGAGATTACTGTTTCTCCTGTATCATCAGCTCCTGATTTCAGTAATCGCGTATGGGCTAGGAATACTCACGCTGTCAATGTCACAATGTAAACAACTGGAATGCATTCAAAATGAAGGGATGCAACTAGTTTTGGGCTGTATGGGTGATACCCCATTGTGACAGTGAGATACATGCTCGGATTGCGGTCGATTAGATCCAGATATGCGATGGCCCATGCAAAAGTCTTATGTGCGGGTAACCACCGACAAAAGACACCCCCTACATGAGAGCGTAGCTAACATCAATGGAGCAAGAATAAAGAGGGGGATGTCATGGATGGCACAGGCAGAGGCTACGATTAGTCAGGTGACCATGGTTGAAAACTAAGTCGTGCATTTCTCTGCCTCACCTTTTAATCCACGCCTCTTTTTACTTGACCATAACAAACGAGCTTGTTTACCAACTTTCGCAACCTGCCATTCATAGCAGGGGGCGAACCGCGTTCGTTTACGCAAGTTTCTCACGCGAGCTGATCTGTCAATATTACGATGACTGACAGATCGCACGTGGAACACACGTGGAAGAGTAACGGCCTTTGAATATTCTCTATAAGGGGAGCTAATCCTTTAATGTTCGTACCTACATGGAAAAATAACTCTGTGATCTCGAGAAACAGGGAAAATCTCGGACGGAAGCCCGCTACACAGGTTAAGCCTCTGTTGTCGGTTAGCAACGGCCGACAGAAGCGACCGTAAACCTTTTATCTGGGAAGCGTAGTTTCCTATTTCTCTCCTGGGAAACAGAGTGTGAAAATTCTTCATCATAACAACATGATCGTATATAAACTGCGTCTTTCTCAAATCTGTTATCAGTGTCGCTCAGAATTTGTCGGAGAGTCTAAACACGTTACCTAGAACCATTGGGAACAGATGTGTTAATAGTTTCGTGGTGTTTTCTTTCTGTATTTCTGGTAATATATAAATTTGTGCTTAAGCGTATTAAAGTGTTAAAAGTTTTAGCATCTTAAATTCACTGTGATTTTCTAGGTGTTAGAACCAGTGGAAAATAACGCGTAGCTATTTTTATTCCAGATGTTTCAGTTGTAATGTTAATTTAATCACCCGCTATCACACAGAAAGAGACGGTTTAGTTGACTAATTAATACACTAGGCGACGGATAATTGACGGAATAGAACTCACGTTCATTTCATTTTGTGTAATTTAATGACTGGTGTTTAAATATCATGCGACTTAACAAACCGACGCCGACCCTCTAATAGCTACTTAGCGACAGGCGATATTTGTTAAAGTGCGCGTATGGATAAATTAAATAATAACTGACAAGATAGGAATAGGTTCGAGACAACGTGTGCTTATATGTAGATATTATTAGCAGTAATTTTTTCATAATGTTCCTATATCCTTTAGGCATGACCTGATCAACGGCGACCAGCGTTTTTTTTTTAAATTTGGCTTTATCTTGGGCCTTGTCTCCATTTTACTGATTGGATTAAAGTTGTCTTCTCTTGGCTTACGCGTCTCCAAGTTCAGTTGTGAACAGGACGGGCCACAGAGACTAACGAACATTTTAATCGTAAATTTTAACTGGACTTACAAATACCCAGATATATATTTTTGCATTTTATCAGCCCACTAGGGTGTGAAAGATATAACAATTCTCCCTACTTTTGATAGTCGTTTTCAAGTGGATATTTATCCAGAAGAGTTACGCTATTTCAGAATCGGCACTTACCAGAGCCAGCCGATAGGATTTACCATCATCATCAAGTAACAATAATTAACAGTTTTTAGCAATCAGATGTTTTCCTACTGTTTACGGTGAACACCAGATCTCAGAGAGTCTCGGCATTAACTATCCAAGGTGACATTGTGTATCCAGGAAATCAACCACCAAATTAGGCGTTCCCCTTATAAAACTTAATTATTGAAAGGAGGGACTGGGGCCCAATTCGGACGATAACTACTCTGGGCCTTATATATATATTCATGGATTTTTACGTCCAACAGATTGTTTCACCAAGAATAGGGTAAGAAGCGAGATTGTGTGGCCACGTATGACAGAGAGAAAAATATTTTCTTTAGTACAGGAAACAGTATATCATCTGCACTCTGTTTGACTATTGTTTAATTTTATTGGATAACGTTTAGAGGGAACTGTGTTCTTTCTTTACTGTCTATACTGAAACCTAGTGTTAACTTTTAACCTTTGGGGTTATTAACTTGTTGGGTTCTTACCTTCTCAAGGAGGGGAGGGCATAGGTATTCTGTTATTTTTCTATGCATATAATTCTGATTTTATTTGATCTTTCTTTTAGATATTCGATGTTGTAAAGTTTAATGATAATAAACAACAAAAGAACTAAACTTTGTGTGTTGGTCAGACCCATACCCAAATTAACCATATTTTTCATGTTTGTGTGTCTTGTTGTCACATAGCTGCATATGAGTGTTAGGTAAACTTATATTTCTCAATATATGGAGGGGCAAGATTGTCTTAACTCTTATACTAAAATATAGTCGTATAGATAGGCTGGACTAGAGAAACTACTCAGTCCAGAGACAGATCTTCTCCTTAAACTATTCACTCGTGAAAATTTATTTCTTACACCTTTACTTCTCACGTATTATCACTTTCTCCTATACTCAGGCGGGACCTTAAATAACTTTAAAACCTATCTAAGCACGACAGTACCGCTTTAAAAAAATCAAAACAATCAGTTGGTAATTTAAGCTGTCGGTTATATTATCACGTCTAAATTTAATTGGACTTTTGGTCTTAGTTTATTGTAGTTACCATTTGAAGACCTCATTGGAAAAACCTGACATCTCACATTTAATAGAAAAAAGAATTAGTACCCTAAGCACATTAAACATATTCTAAAGAAGTTATAGAAATTAAAACTTTATTTAAAAACGCATTCGTCTCCAAGAAAACAAAGCATAAAAAAGGTAATCCTTATCTGTGTTATAGAGTTTTAAAGTTTAAAAATTGAATTTACTCGCATTTTCATTGTTTGTGTCATGTTTTTTGAATGAGGGCTTCATATATCTTTGCATGGACACCAGCTAAGCACAATACTTATTCAAATGTGGAAGTGAACATGTCTGTGAGGCTAATTACACCCTCATTGACTCTTGAAATCTTCCACACACTTCCAGTGTTTCTCCCGGTGGTGAAACATGTTGTGAACCCAGCATTGCATACTATATAGGTTTGGAGGGATCACTGTGTAGGACGTGACAATTCCTTGGGAGAGCCCAGAACCATAGCGCAGTATTTTCACTCTGCATATATGGAGAGCGCCCCCCCTCCCCTCCCCTTGGATGGCGGGGAATGTGTGTATGCCACGCGCTTCTTCCTCCCATCTTGGGGCCAGATGAGATGATCCTTTAAATGCAAGCCAAGATGAAAAAACTGGAGCTCGTGACTTCAACTCAGCATGTTTCGGAATGTCAGAAAAGCCACAGGAAAAGCCTAGATCTACAGTGTAGATAATACCAAGGAGTCTTCAACTTGGTATTGGCTGCAAAAGATCGAGAAGCTCAACGGGTTGCTAGATAGTTTTACAAATCTCATCGCCAATTACAACAACATTAGCCAATCTGTTAGCCCAATAGCTGTAAAGCAATGACAAATATAGTAGCGTTTCAACCTTGACCCCCTTGTTATCTGTTTCTTTCACCGTTACCGTTTAACGTATTTCTCTTGATTTTTTTTTTTTTTTTTACCCGCTCACTGCATTAAAAACCTGCAACTGAATTTCTAACCTAGTCTAGTATGGCGGGAAAACCGCGGATCTGGCAACACTGACCCGTACGTCGAATGACAAAAGCGCTGTACTCAGTGACCTTTGGCCCTGACAACTCAGGATATACTGAGATTTTTTTTCTGTTTCTTTTATTTTCCACCGTCTAAACCCCCACTAGGCGTGACTGCTAGTAATTTGGTGGTAACAAGAGCCCAAACCCCCTCGCCCAGGGAGCCACTTGTGGTAGCTTGCTGTAAGTTTACATGTCTCGGGGTCAGCAGATGCAGTTTCAAGTGCGTGATCTAATATTTTGTTGAAAGCGAGAAAGTACTTGTGATGTATGTATGTATGTGTGTGTCTACGCGCAAGCTTTTTTTTTTTTTTTTTTTGAAGTGCAGCACTGACGTCCTTGTGAGTCACGAGCGGACGCATGACCGGACAGACGCTGACGTTTTCAGAAATAGAATGTACTTGCTGTGTTACTGAACTAGCATGCAGCCAACGGTGTGTAGACATATAGCACAGTTGCGTGTATAACAAGGACAAGTAGATAAAAGGACTGCACTTTTGTCACATCTTCTGTAGCACGGGGACACAACTCACTGTGGCTTCTGTGCAGAAAGTTTATTCCTCTTACAGAGCCTCTCATGAAGCACTTAGTTGTACATGATGCTGTTGCTAGCCTAATGTACGTCACATTTTCAGACGTTGCTGGTGAATGGAGTCGCAGTATGTGTCTGTCCAGAGACCAACCAATATTAGTTCTTCGTCAAAAGGGGTTAGTATCTTCCTCAAAGGATGTTGGTTTCTCCCTCAAAGAGGGTTGGATTCTCCCTCAAAAGGGGTTCATTTCTTCCTCAAAGGAGTAAGCACTATAGATAGAAACGGCCGATTTTTGCGACATGTTCATTCTTGAATTTTTTTTTTAACGAAGAAACCAAAAGTGTAAAATCTGGCAAAGATCCTTCTACCCGAGACATCATCACCATTACCCTTAAGCGCCCCGTGGAGCATAGCTCTTCAACAAGTTCACTCCAGTCCTATGTCATCTGTTCAAATGTTTTCAACTGATCTTTATCCATTTTAAGTCAGTGTCTAATTCCCATCTCCATGTCTGTTTTTAAGGCCTCTCACTATGTCTCTTACCATGTGGGTTCCAGCTACTGGAAATGGGAGATAACAAAGTTGTTGGTCCAGCATCAGATATTCCTTAGCTGTTTGACCTATTATGCCGTAAAATATTGCGTGATGTAGGCGATTAATTACATCTAAACACAGCTCGTTATTCAGTCTGACATGTTTCTTCAAGATCTTTATTCCCACACATGATCCTTCTTCTCTCGTCGTCTTACTGTCTTCCTGGTAGCTTCCATTGTCAGGTTAACTTCTAGTGCTGCTTGTTGTTGGGGAATCATTCTCGCGAGGTGTCCACACCTAATTGTCATTTGTTTATATCTGTATAATCCTTCACTAAGTACCTAAATTAGACCGCAACGTCATTCCTGGAAATACTGAATCCATACTTTAGAATGCCGAACTATCGATCATCTGATCCGTGAATAAATTAAATGTAGAATAGGACCTAGGGTGTGAGAGAAAGTTATATAATAAGACCTAATTGTGACGAAAGTACTGAGATTCTGTCTTTCAAATGGCCCATGTCTTTTTCCCCTTGCATTTTTGGAGGGATTACAGAAAAATGCTTCCCCATGTTTCTTCTCCTATTTATTTACGTTTTTCAGAGAGATTACGGTGGAGTTTCATCTCATCTACATCTATGTTCCTTCTCTATGACTAGTAGTCTTGTTTAGTGTTGGTGTGTAGGGAACTGTTGCAGTATTTTTCTAGAAGAAAGACTATAGAGCCTAGATCAGATTGGCACCAGTTTTAGTCTTTTTAAAGATAGGGCAGAGGGCCCTAGACGCATTTTTCGGGAGTTAAATTATTTGCGGCCATTTTTGCTTCAATTTAGCAGTATAGGGCTGGGACTAATTCCCGTTTCTTTGTCTAGCCGTACTGGTTGCATCCGTATGGTTTACAATTCTGATTGGCTGAGAGCTAACTGCAGTTGAAATGCAGAGCTCCCATTGGCTTAGAACCACGCCGCGCATATGACGTCATGAAGTCGGCGGGGGGGGGGGGGGGTCTTGGTAATAAATACGCCCGAATTTCATAAGTTCGGTCTCTAAAAATTAATTGCCAAGCCGGGTGCCAGAGTCAAGTCGATTGCCTTCAGTAGGACATTCGAGATTTGGTAAGCATCATTTTTTGCGTGGGGACTTTATTTAATTTTTCTAGTCTAGGCGTAGCAGTAAGTTTCTTGGGAAGGGAGTTTAATTAAATTCGTAACTTCAGAGCCATCAAATACGAGTGTATTTGTGATTTTATTGAGAATGTAATGCTGCAAGTTATTTATATTATAGTACACTTCTATAGGTGGACGAGGGGAGAAGAGGTGGAATTTGTAAAGCACGTGGGCGCGTTGGTTACGGTATATTTATTGATACGATGTTCAGAGGGACGAGGGGGAGAGAAGCACGTGGTCATAAAATTGTAACCACGTGTTTGTAACTACTGAGATTTAATTGATAACCATTATGTATAACTTTTGACGGCATATATATATGCTAGCATCTAACAGGGTTATATGTTATTGATTGGGAATTATTGTTCTGTGAATTCAGAAGATGGGAGAAGTAATTTTAAAGGGATTATTTTGTATTACATTTTGACTGTGATTACTATTATTGACGGGAAGTTTAGGGATTCCTAGAGATAGAGTAATTTTGTGTTAATAATTTGCTGCATGTAGGGTCAGCGTAAGAAGTAGGCCACAGTACGACTGCCCAGACCGGGCCAGTGAAAATATTGTTGTTGCTGGGAGTTAGTCATGCAGAACCCTGGGTCAGACGGTCTGCGTGATTGTATTACCGGGAAATGTTTATTTTGGGGCTCAGGTAGAGACGGGGAGAGAGAAGAGAGGGGAGTTACGTGTTGAAGAGTCAGGAAGGTAGTGTCATTAGAAATAGATTATTAACGTTTTGTTTAGCTGTTGTTTTTGTTTTTGTCTAAACAGCAGGTGCCGGCTTTGTGGGGAAGAGCAGAAGTTTGATACCACAAATTTCTCCCACGGCAAAAAGGTGGCATTCGCAGACACGCAAAGTCGTGCGGAAGGAGAGAAAGAAAATACGTTTTCCCAGGCAGGGGAAGACATTTTTCCAGTGAATAGGATTTGGTGGATAAATCCTGAGCTCTGACGCTCGTTCTGTTACACACGCAGATTTGGGAGCCAATAGTGTCAACTGTTCACATTTCACTATCATTTTCTTCTAAATCTACCTTTTCAGTCTTTCTTCTCACTAGGGTCTTGTCACTAAGGTAGACAGTCTCTAGTCATAAATCCATTTCTTGACACTAATGTGTGGGAGAAAGTTATATAATAAGACCTAATGTGTGGGGAAAAGTTATAGAACATGACCTAGAGTGTGTGTGTGTTTGACAAAAAAGGACAGTGTGTGTATGAGAGAAAGTTATAGAGCTTATGTGTGCTACATAAACATTATAGAACATGACATTGCGTGAATGAGAGTAAGTGATATTTAGTGTGTTTGATCGAGAGAGAGAGAGAGATGATATATACCAGTGGGCTGTGGCTACTGTGCATGAGAAAGAGATTGATATAGTGCTAGTATTTGTTAGAGATGAGGGGCTGGCTGGTATGTGTGAGGGAGCAAAATGAAACAGCTAGGCAGAGAGGGAGAGAGCTATTTTGTGTAGGAGAAAGAGTGATAGGGAGCCAATATGAGATAGAGAGTAGGATAACAGGAGCTGTTGTGTATTGGAGAGAGTGTGACAGAGTAAGTGTGTGTGCGCTAGACAAAACTGCCATGTGTGTTTGCTGGTGTGTTTGCTTGTGTGTTTGCTTGTGTGTGTTTGTTTTTGGGTCTTTATTTTATTTGTTTTTATTTATTTTTATTTATTTTTTTTAAGTGGTGTAAGAATGTTCCAGATTTACCTTCTTAAAATTCGTTATTTCCAACTTAGCACAAACGTCATGATGCTGCTGTTTATGAACGTTGGTGTTGAAAATGAGAGAGACCTCTTGACGAGTCAACTCAAACTCGTGCGTCAACTTGAGTAATGCCCATCAGCTGTGTGTCTTCTATGTTTATTGGAGAGGGGGGAACTGCTCAGCCTCAACATGGCACAGTCTCTAAAGCTTCAGTCCGTGAACGACTTCTTATGACGGGAGAGAAGCAACAACTGTAGTGGCATCTCTTATCTTTATTTCATCAGGCGACTGGTAGATCTATAAATCATATTCAAGCCGCGCGTGTAACTCGATCTATCAGCACAGCCAAGGGAAATAAATTGGGGGCATCTTGTACGAAGACGAACCAGAACGAGCCGCGCATGTGTACAGGCTGACGAGATGAACGGAAAGAACTCTGACATCAAGAGGTCAAACGAGTGTAACACTCATTCATTTTGTGTTGTTTTTATGGTCGGCTGTGTCGTCAAGGTGCGTGAGGAGAAGCAGTTTACGTTCTTATTCGAGGTGTTGCTTGGGCCAGTGTCGTCTGAAGTCGCCATGTTTCTTCAGGATGTCTTTAACACTGTCTATCCTCTAGTCCCTGTATTGAGATATTGTTGTGTTGAAGTTGTGTAGACGCTGTTAGCTGTGGCTGTGGCTGGATTCTGATGAGGAGTGTTGATGAGATCACCAACGTAGAACTGATAACACGAACTATACAAGTGTCAGTGGAACAGGAAATGAGGAAAAGGATATGACGCACATCAACAAAAACTTGTTGATAGCATTACAAGGCAGTCCTTATTCTGGAATCCCCATTGTAAGATAGGTATATGGATACATACATACGCACGGAGAAGAGAACTAGAGACTTGAAATGACTAAAGAAAATTGTGGGTGACCTTGAGTGGATGGCACTGGATAGGACGGATTGAAAGATAGTTGCCGAAGAAGGCCTATGCTCCACAGACAACGAAAGGGTAATAATGATGATGGGGAGAGTCCGCACCATTTAGTTTTGTCTACCTGTAGCTGGTGGGCGATGGTCGTCCATGCAACATCCTAATCGCCTTGTTTCTCGTTCTGTCTATTGTAGTGGCGTCTGAAGGTCTTCTGATGTGGCCCACGTCGCATGTTATGATATTCATATTGTCTGTCATTTAGATAGTAACCATGTTTGACGCTGATAATAACAATGTTGGTATGAGTATGCTGTTTATTATCTGTCGCATTGCTTCAGTGTCGTAATCTTTAGAAGCATACCAAGTTTTCGGCGTTTACAATTTACACAAATTTATATACATTTTTTTATTTTTTATTTTAGCTAGTGAAATAGTTGTGTACGACTTTGTAGATGTTGGATGTAGCTAGTGAAGTGTTCACTTAATTTTGCAAAAGTTGAATGTAGCTAGTGAAGTGTTCACTATATTTGACACATGTTGGATGTTCTTACTTACTTACTTAGTCGTTCCTCTTCTACCGTGAGGTGTAGAAGTTTAGAAGAGAGCGCCATACTATCCTATCGGCTCTCTTCCTCCTCGCCTGGTTCCATTCTAGTCCTCGGTTCTTCAAAGATTGTCTAATGTTGTCCTCCCAGAGGACTCTGGGTCGTCCTGGGGGTCTGGATCCCTGGCTCTTGGTTTCCCATGCTCTTCGTGGTAGCCGATCTTCTCCCATTCTGCAGACATGGCCAAACCATCATAGTTGGGATTGTTCTACTTCGGTCTGCAGGGTTTCGGTTTTTAGTCCTTAACGATCCGTCTGGCTGCGGATCATGTCTCTTCTTGTTACTTCAACCTCCTTCCTCAGATACCTCATTTCTGAGGTTTGGATCTGGCTTTTGTGGATTGTAGTCATTGCCCATGACTCGCATCCATACGTCACGACTGAGACATAGGTGGAGCGGTATACAGCCATCTTCGTCTTCTTACCAACTTCTCCTTTGCTGAGGAATCCTCGATTTATGGCCTGAAAAAGTCTCCCAGCTGCTACTCTTCGGGTAACCAACTCTTCTTTGATGCCTCCCTTCCGGTCTATGGCAGCTCCGAAGTATTTAAAGTGGTTTACCTGCTCCAGGACCTGTTCTCACAGCTTAATCTGATGCCTTCTTTTCTCTTGTGAAATTCCCCTACCACTCCGGCAGTATCACTTCTTCATTTTCTCACTCGTCCTATTATTTGGACATTTTTGCCCTACATTCCTTTTTGCCGTGACCACTCCCAGACGTATTTACGTTCCGCCAGGTGAACTGTGGTATTATCGAGGTTAATTAGACCGGTCAGCAGTAATACGATTATCACGTAAGTCAGTCTGGCCATCTTTGAAAGAGACGTCAGTTGTTTGTGCAACGTGATATCGCACAAACACGCACAGAAAGCCAGATTGCTATCTAAGGAAGCTGCATGAGGGACGGACGAAAACACCGGTGATAATTAGATAATCGTTTCATTTGAGCCCTCACGGTATCAATATTGCCGATGACCTGTCTGGGGGAGACAATATTGGAAGGTAGCATCTGGACATCAAATAAGTTCACAAATTTGTTTTTGTGAGTTGGCGGAAGTATTACAGCATTATTAGAAAGAGGTCACGCGATGGAATTTTAAAATTCAATATTTTAAACACGCGGGGGAGATTATTAATTAAACACCCCAACCCAGATAGGGCTAAAGAGCTTACCATTGGTTTGATTTGAGAAGCCGGAATATTTTTTGGTACTAATTGGCAAGTTTGCCGGGAAGTACAATCTGGGATGATTTGAACCGAAAATGAGAGATATAGCGAAATTGGAGTCACAGATCAGACTGCAGCGCAGCGTCATATTAGCAACTCACAGGAGCCAGAGAAACATAGAAATAAGGATTCCTATATTATAAGTGACAGATCGGAAGTATATGTGCAACTTTAAAACTTAAAAGTAAACCCGCATCTATAAATACGAAGTCTGGAAACCTAAGGAATCAAATCACCCGTCATAAGAGGAATTACTAAAGTTTCCCAGTCCAAGTGATTCGCAGAACACCCGTCATAAGAGGATTACTAACATTTACCAGACCAAGTGAGTGCAGAACATCCGCCATAAGAGGGTTAAATTAATTTTAAATTTAAATCCTCAAACCAAATCTCGATGACGAGAAATTTTATTTTCATCTAAAATTCACCATCTATTTCATCACTGTTTTAGCTTGTGTTGGATGTTATTTTTAACTAAACAATCATAGTTAATTCAGTTATTAGAAGAGTGAAAGCAAACGTATGAGCAAGACTCTTTGATATATATATATATATACATTTAGAGATATATTTACATCTATAGAGCTAATTCTTATAATAGGAATTTCGCAGCATTTACACCAGCTGGGGGCTTGTACGGGCTAAAACCATTGCTTAATTCTTTATAAAAGGCGGTGGACCGATAATAAGTCAACAATTGCTCAACCAATGCAGCATTGTTCTTGACTTCGGAAATATCTAATGGACACACCCTTGAGATAGAAGCGTCTTTACCCTTCTACCTACAACTCTGCCAAGAGTAATCTTGTGCGAAGGTAGACACCTGTGATGACCCATTTTAGATACTCTTGAGTTTTGGCCACTGGAGGACCATAACTGCAAAGCAGGGGAGGCAAACCGCGACATAGTAAATTGTTCAGTTCATTTTGCAAATGTTGGATGTAGCCATTGAAGTGGGTACTAAATCCTTGTTAAATGTTTCATCTAGCTAGTGGTATTTCATGTCGTATATTAAAATAAATATGTAATCTAGCCTCTTAAATACTAGCTGACCTTCTCAATGAGCCAGGTAGGTACTATTAGTCCGTTTCATGACTCAGTATTTATCAACAATGCGCGAGCTAGCAGTCCTTTTTCACGGCATCTTGATGCTAGCTGAGTTTTTATTAACACATGGTTCAGTGGACAGAGTTTCCTTATAATTGAATGGCATTTAAGTTATGATATAATCGACGGACTTAAGTCTGCGTTGAAAGAAACGTGCCTCGCCACAAGAACGCACAAACCTCATGAAAGAAGAAAAACAAAAGTTGTTCCATTTTGCTCTTGGCGTCCAGCTCCAGGTGTAGGCGTCCAGCTCCAGGTGTAGGCGTCCAGCTCCAGGTGTAGGCGTCCAGCTCCAGGTGTAGGCGTCCAGCTCCAGGTGTAGGCGTCCAGCTCCAGGTGTAGGCGTCCAGCTCCAGGTGTAGGCGTCCAAGCTCCAGGTGTAGGCGTCCAGCTCCAGGTGTAGGCGTCCAGCTCCAGGTGTAGGCGTCCAGCTCCAGGTGTAGGCGTCCAGCTCCAGGTGTAGGCGTCCAGCTCCAGGTGTAGGCGTCCAGTCTAGTGCAGTACCTCCAGCTCCAGGTGTAAGCGTCTAGTCTAGGGCAGTACCTCCAGCTCCAGGTGTAGGCGTCCAGTCTAGTGCAGTACCTCCAGCTCCAGGTGTAAGCGTCTAGTCTAGTGCAGTACCTCCAGCTCCAGGTGTAGGCGTCTAGTCTAGTGCAGTACCTCCAGCTCCAGGTGTAGGCGTCCAGTCTAGTGCAGTACCTCCAGCTCCAGGTGTAGGCGTCCAGTCTAGTGCAGTACCTCCAGCTCCAGGTGTAGGCGTCCAGCTCCAGGTGTAGGCGTCCAGCTCCAGGTGTAGGCGTCCAGCTCCAGGTGTAGGCGTCCAGTCTAGTGCAGTACCTCCAGCTCCAGGTGTAGGCGTCCAGTCTAGTGCAGTACCTCCAGCTCCAGGTGTAAGCGTCTAGTCTAGGGCAGTACCTCCAGCTCCAGGTGTAGGCGTTCAGTCTAGTGCAGTACCTCCAGCTCCAGGTGTAAGCGTCTAGTCTAGTGCAGTACCTCCAGCTCCAGGTGTAGGCGTCTAGTCTAGTGCAGTACCTCCAGCTCCAGGTGTAGGCGTCCAGTCTAGTGCAGTACCTCCAGCTCCAGGTGTAGGCGTCCAGTCTAGTGCAGTACCTCCAGCTCCAGGTGTAGGCGTCCAGCTCCAGGTGTAGGCGTCCAGCTCCAGGTGTAGGCGTCCAGCTCCAGGTGTAGGCGTCCAGTCTAGTGCAGTACCTCCAGCTCCAGGTGTAGGCGTCCAGTCTAGTGCAGTACCTCCAGCTCCAGGTGTAAGCGTCTAGTCTAGTGCAGTACCTCCAGCTCCAGGTGTAGGCGTCCAGTCTAGTGCAGTACCTCCAGCTCCAGGTGTAAGCGTCTAGTCTAGTGCAGTACCTCCAGCTCCAGGTGTAGGCGTCCAGTCTAGTGCAGTACCTCCAGCTCCAGGTGTAGGCGTCCAGTCTAGTGCAGTACCTCCAGCTCCAGGTGTAGGCGTCCAGTCTAGTGCAGTACCTCCATCTCCAGGTGTAGGCGTCCAGTCTAGTGCAGTACCTCCATCTCCAGGTGTAAGCGTCTAGTCTAGTGCAGTACCTCCAGCTCCAGGTGTAGGCGTCCAGTCTAGTGCAGTACCTCCAGCTCCAGGTGTAGGCGTCCAGTCTAGTGCAGTACATCCAGCTCCAGGTGTAGGCGTCCAGTCTAGTGCAGTACCTCCAGCTCCAGGTGTAGGCGTCCAGTCTAGTGCAGTACCTCCAGCTCCAGGTGTAGGCGTCCAGTCTAGTGCAGTACCTCCAGCTCCAGGTGTAGGCGTCCAGTCTAGTGCAGTACCTCCAGCTCCAGGTGTAGGCGTCCAGTCTAGTGCAGTACCTCCAGCTCCGGGTGTTGGCGTCCAGTCTAGTGCAGTACCTCCAGCTCCAGGTGTAGGCGTCCAGTCTAGTGCAGTACCTCCAGCTCCAGGTGTAGGCGTCCAGTCTAGTGCAGTACCTCCAGCTCCGGGTGTAGGCGTCCAGTCTAGTGCAGTACCTCCAGCTCCAGGTGTAGGCGTCCAGTCTAGTGCAGTACCTCCAGCTCCAGGTGTAGGCGTCCAGTCTAGTGCAGTACCTCCAGCTCCAGGTGTAGGCGTCCAGTCTAGTGCAGTACCTCCAGCTCCAGGTGTAGGCGTCCAGTCTAGTGCAGTACCTCCAGCTCCGGGTGTAGGCGTCCAGTCTAGTGCAGTACCTCCAGCTCCGGGTGTAGGCGTCCAGTCTAGTGCAGTACCTCCATCTCCAGGTGTAAGCGTCTAGTCTAGTGCAGTACCTCCAGCTCCAGGTGTTGGCGTCCAGTCTAGTGCAGTACCTCCAGCTCCAGGTGTAGGCGTCCAGTCTAGTGCAGTACCTCCAGCTCCAGGTGTAGGCGTCCAGTCTAGTGCAGTACCTCCAGCTCCAGGTGTAGGCGTCCAGTCTAGTGCAGTACTACCAGCTCAGTCTGTAAGCGATCATGTCCCTCTACAGATCTGGATTTTTAAATGCTATCTATTAGTTCTATGTACACCGGTGACCAGGGTTCATATATAGCAGAAATCCGGAAGAACCCCCAATACTTTAGCATGAAGTCACAGGTGCTATTACGAACATGACAAGAAGTAAGCGAACAGGGCAAAGCCATGTCCCAGTAGAAGTAGAAACGCTGAACGATATTGGAACTTAATAATAAACTCCTAAATGACATTTATGACAGTTGGTACATCAATCAATACCCTTTAGCTCCCCGAGGAGCATAGGCCTTCAACAAACACATGCCAAGTCCTCCTGTCCTGGGCCATCCGCTCAAGTTCTTTCCATGTTTTCCTCATCATTTTCACCTCTGTTTCCAGTTCTCTTCCCCATGTGTTTTTTGGTCGACCTCTGCCTCTCTTTCCCTGTGGATTCCAGAACAAGGACTGCCTTGTAATGCTATCAACAGGTTTCCTCAATGTGTGTCCTATCCATCGCCAGCGTCTTCTTCTCAACTCTTGTTCCACTGGCACTTGTCTGGTTCTTGTCATCAATTCCACATTTGTGACTTTATCATACCATTTCAGTCCTTCCATTCTACGCAAGCACTCGTTTATAAAAGTCTGTAGCTTTTTGGTTGTTGTCTTTGTTGTTCTCCATGTCTTAGAGCCATACAATAGGACTGACTTCACATTTGAGTTTAAGATTCTTATTTTCGTGTTGGATCCGATTTCTCTTGATCTCCATATATTTCCCAATGCAATGAAAGCTCCATTTATTCTCATTGTTTTTGTCTTTTCCCTGTGTATTTTCAGACCCAATTGCTGTGACCTCTCATCGAGTGTTTTCAATTTGTCCTGCATCTGATTACGGTTATTGGACAGAAGAGCCAAGTCATCAGCAAAATCATCCAACTGCTTAGTCAGAGTCCACTGGATTCCATTTCTGTTGTGTGTTGTTGATGATCTCATAACCCAGTCTATTGCTAGTAAGAAAAGAAATGGGGACAAGAGGCTTCCCTGTCGCACTCCTGTTCTTATCCCAAACGGTTCTGTAAGCTGTCCTTCGTGAAGAACTCTGCATGTCATGTCTTCATATGCTTTCTTTATTATGTATTACTAATTATCTTACTGAAACATTTGTAGCCAACAGTGTATTAATCTCGGAAAATGCGCGCTTTGCATCGGGAAAACTAAATTGAGCAGTTTAATTAGAAGAGCACGCATACCATGCAATCTTATCATGTTGCATTTTCGGGGAAATGCGGATACTGCATAAGGCATGATAAGTTTGACTACAGAGATCCAAGGAAGGTGAAAGAGAATGGTAATTGATCACAGAAGAAATAATACCGTCATCAGGACATGCAGCAGAAAGAACAGGCCATAATTCCTTCCCGTTAATTTTTAGGCGGGTTACTTGCTCAGGTTATAAAAAATTATAACGAAGAGAACAACACCTCAGATAAAAGTGAAATTGACAATTATTTTTATTTTTTTTTTAAAGGAAAAGACAGAGAATAACACCTAAGGTAATAATGTAACATAAAAATTGTAATAAAGAGAATAACACAAAAGATAAAAATGAAGAATTATGTTGTATGTTGTTGATTTTAGGACCTTGCACAAACCATTCCATTTTGTTTTGTGCATGGATTACTCGGCTCAACTCCATGTGAGTTATAATTGGGTATAAAGTGTCCCTTATTAAGAATGTTACTGAAACGAATAAAAACTAAGATAAAAATTTCATTTGAGGGTTACAGTGAAAAGAAGACGTGTGTTAAATATGAAAGATAAAAAGACCTAAGTTAAAAATAAAAGTTAAAGATTACAATGAAGAGAATAAGACCTAAGTTTAAAATAAAAATTGCTCTTCGTGTACTCAGTTTTTATTGGTTGTCAATCCGCACGTGCGCTAATAGCTTGGAATCTGAGGTCATACGGGATAAAACGTGCTCAGAGGTCATATCATAAAATGAGCTCTCTATGTTGCTATGGGTGGGAACAGGTCTCCCAGACTTGAGACACACGCCAGACAGACAATTTCTGTCTTGTATTGTCCACTTACTTGGTCATAATCTGAGACCTTCGCGAAATCCGGTGCAGTTTCCCAGCCTGTATAACAAGACAGCAACAAGGTGTATCTTCTCTGCACGCATCCGGAATTGGAGCAAATTGGTGCTGACATTTTGATGACAAACGGTGCACTCAGTGCCGTGTATGCCTGTTATTTTTATCTTATCGTTAACTACAATTTTCTTTCTGTCCTTCTTACAAAATGCTTTCATATCTCAGGCACGTTTGTTTCACACTTCCCTCCCTTGGAAAGTATATTTCCGAATCTTATCTGTTCCTCCGTTAGCTTTTTTGTTTTCAGTACGCCTTCTTTATGACTGCTCAGTTTTGTTTTCCTGTACACCTGTCACATGACTGCTCAGTTTTGTTTTCCTGTACACCTGTCACATGACTGCTCAGTTTTATTTTCCTGTCTGCCAGTTATTAATAGCTGAAAGCTTCTTCTTCTTCTTCTTCTTCTTCTTGGATCTTTAGCCGCTGACTGACAAAGCAATCAATGACCATCACGTGACCATCATGCCAAGTGCCATCTTGGAGAGCAGGACTTTCTTCACTTTGCTTGGTCTGTGGCCTTCCTCTGTAGGATGCGTCAATGCTGGTTTATGTATCAATGCTGGTTTATACTTTTCTCCACAGTTCTCCGTCAAGTTGGTTTTGTTCGGCCTGCCTTTCGCAGTTCAGCCTAGACACGTTAAGTTTGTTATGTGTCACTGAATTGCCTCCCCTGCTTTGCAGTAGTGGCCTAACAGTGGCCAAACTCAAGAGTATCTAATATGGATCTTCAAAGATGTCTACCTTCGCACAAGATTACTTTTGGCAGAGTTCTAGATAGAAGGATAATGATGCTTCTATCTCAAGGGAATATTCATAAGATATTTCAGAAGTCAAGAACAATGCTGCATTGGGCAGGGCAATTTTTAACTTATATCTGATCCGCCGCCTTTTATGAAGAATTAAGCAATTATTAATTTCAGCTCGTTCAAGCCCCCACCCTGATTTACTCAGTGGAATTCCTATTATCATGGTATGGCTCTGTTTAGAGTGTATTTAGTAAAATGCAGTACATTCAAAATGACTAAATCGACGTTAAATTTGTTAACAAGGTTTTAAAAAATGAATAATTATTTATCAGACAGTTATAATCGTTGTGTGATGTACTTGTAGTTTGTAAAGGGGGTCACTTGGCAGCTTTTATGGGTTACTTAGCTGTCAGTGACGGTTCTGCTCCATCTGATGTTTTGTTTCTTGGTAAACTGGGTCGCTGATCCCGCTCGTCGCTGGTCAAGGTTGTAAGGCGCAGCACGTTCCCAGAAGTATCAGGGAGTGTCTTCGAAGTTGATCCCTCGTTTTTAAGCCCCGTCTGATGATGGTATCTAGCTTCGACTACAGGCCACTTGTACCCTTCTTGTTCCAGAAATAGTACTCTCAACTGGTATCACCAACTAGTATGGTAAAAAAATAGAAACAAATACCCTCTGAGTATTGAGTTTCCCGACACATACTTATCTGTCCCCATCTTCCTATTCCACCATCCCATCTACCTCAGACTTTTACCCTCGATGAGAATTAAGCACAAAAATCGAGGATTCCTCAGCAAGAGAGAGGTTGGCAAGAAAACGAAGATGGCTGTATAACGCTCCACCTATGTCCTAGTCTTGACGTATGATGCGAGTCATGGGCAATGACTACAGCCCACAAAAGCCAGATCCAAACCTCAGAAATTAAGTATCTGAGGAAGGTGGTTGACGTAACAAGAAGAGACATGGTCCGCAACCAGACGATACGTCCAGGCCTAAAATCCCACCCCCTGCAGACCCAAGTAGAACAGTCCCAAATAAGATGGTTTGGCCATGTCTGCAGAATGGGAGAAGATCGGCTACCACGACAAGCATGGGAAACTAAGAACCAGGGATCCAGATCTCCAGGACGACCCAGAGTCCGCTGGGAGGACAACATTAGACAATCGTTGGACGACCGAGGACTAGAATGGAGCCAGGCCAAGAGGAAGACAGCCGATAGGATAATCTGGCGCTCTCTCTTCCAAACCTCTACAGCTCACTGTAGAATAGGAAAAACTAAGTAAGTAAGAGAATTAAGCTTAATCCCACGAGAGAAAACTTTCTTTACATTTAAATTGAGTAGCGTTATATTTACTTTACATTTAAATGAAAAGGTTAATAGTATAGATAGAATATGTTTACATTTACATCTACACTGGTTGAAAAATGTTCACAATATAGATTGAATATATTTTCATTTACATCTACACTGGTTGAAAAGCTTGAAAACTTTCATTAATTTTAAAGTGAAAATGTTTACATAGACATTTACACTGATTTGTAGATGAAGATTCATTAGAATGTGCATCATTTCTTTCATCTTTCCCCCCTGCTCCATATGGAACTTGGGACTACCTATGCTTTTAGTTCTCTTTAAGAAACTAGCAATAAAGCAGTCACCAACCCTTGCAGCAGTGGTTCATGAAATCATCATTCTATATGCTTAGGTTGCCAGCCTCAAATGACTTGGACATCCACTAGCAATTTTCACATATTAATATTCACATGGCAATATATACATATTAGTTCACATGTTAGTAATGAAAAATATAGAATGTAAAATGTACAACTTACGCCAATCTTGGATCACAGACTGTTTGCTCAGAGAAATAAAGGCACTTGAATAGTCCTCTTACACGTGTCTGAGGTGTTGTTATGCTAACAATGAATTCCCTCTATGACTCCGTGTTTTCAGTTTCCTCAGATCCCGGTTTTCCTTATTAAAATGATAGAGTTTTCTTGGGCTGTTTGTCCTTCAAAATGCTCCCACAAAGTCCGGTATGATAAATGGAATTCTGATTCTAACTCTGGTGGTCGTCTTGGCAAGCGATTTTCACAGTGTCTTAAAACTGCAATCTCGTCAGGTTATATAGCCCTGTCTTCCCCCGCATTTGTTTGTTACGATGCTAAGCAGGGCTCCAATCGCTTCAAACACACGTGTTTTGTGGAGTAATTCAAAATTATTTCCGCCTGAAATTCTGCGCGTTACTGCAGAGGTCATGTCTCCCATATATGGAATGAAAACATCCGATCCTCTCTCGGCAATGGGTTCTAGTTGTAACAGTGTTTTTCGTCGTTAATTGCATACTGTTTAATACAGCTTGGACACACACACTTGGACAGTACGAGTATAGTTACAGGAACACAGGTCGACATAAATAGCATACAGTTGATCAATGGTCTACCATCTTAAGTTAGCATTCAGGTTGAAGAACATTCCAATGGAACATCTATAGACAAGCACTTAGATGTCCACTGTTTATCAATATAATCATCAGGCCTTACTGACCCAGCGTGCCAGTTAATAAATACTGTTCAAGCATGACTCCTAGACAGAACCTCTTTTCTAGCGAAGATTCCTTTAGGTAAAGTTCAGCAAATCTATCTGAAGACAATGTTAACCCACCAGTATTGGGTTTTCTTTATAACTGTGATCTCTTAATCATCACCTGATAATAAGGGGCATCCCTGTTCTCTGATTGATGATCGACAATAAATAGGATTCCAAAATGGCTTCTGGTTCCCTTTGAGCATCGCTCACTATACAGATGTATTTTCTACAAGTATCAGCATATTCTGTCCTCATAATTGCTGCATATAAACATATTCAGTGCTGCTAGATAACATGTCGTCCCGACATATAGACATAGGTAAATTCATATAGACATCTGCCCATCTGAGCCTAGGAATGAAAGAGTTCAGTGAACAGTTCCTTTACCTTGGCATAGGAAATACACTAGCAAACACAAACGCTCTCCTCTCCTGGCGTTATAGAATAAACACTGGGGACTAATAGACTTAATAATCATATCAGAAATTATCTTCGTCCCCATAACAAATCACAGAGATCAACAGACTGAGGACACGTCTTCAACATGGCCTTTCCCAGGCATTCCATCATCACCGAAGACCCCCTTTCCTCTCGTCATGCGCAGAACTCCCTGACCCCAAAGTTCAGTACAAGGAAAAATAGTTCCACTTAGACATACCAAGATATCACGATATAAGACCGAATCGTCTGAAATAGACACAGAGTAAACATAGACTCGGACCATAAACATTCCTGCATAAACCTAAGCAAGAACAATCTGTTTTCTGGCCCAACAAGGCACAGACTAACGAAGTCTAGATTCATACGCCAAATTCGATCTCCAGGGGAGATAACCCATATAACAAAAGTATCAATCAATCATGGGTGATATATCTTTGGCCAGGAAAACATTCTGATTCTAAAAACAAATACCTTCCCTCAGACAGATAAATATTATAATAACTTTGTCACCAGTAATCTGTTGGTAACAATCTGCTACATAGCAGAGAAAGAAAGAGATGCCGACCATTGAAAAGCATGTAATAAGTCAGTACAACAACTGTCACAGAATACGGCCGTAGTAGACAAGAGAGCGACCCAAAAATTGTGACATTGTGTTAGTGCGCATTGTCTGTCATACAGTTTCTCTTTCTAAGGGACTTGTTGAAGGCCATGGTGTCACACGGCTCCTCTTGTGGAACTGATATTATTGGAGGACATCCTTTACAGTTTGCTTTTGTTCTGCTGATGTTCAATCACTAAATATTATGTGTCAGTGGATAAACAACATAAACCTCAGAAATGAGGTATCTGAGGAAGGTGGTTGAAGTAACAAACAAACAAAAAGACGTGGTCTGAACCAGACGATACGGCAAGGCCTCAAAACCCAGCCCCTGCAGACCCAAGTAGAACAGTCCCAACTAAGATGGTTGGGCCATGTCTGCAGAATCGGAGACGATCATCTACCATGACAAGTATGGGAAACCAAGAGCCAGGGATCCAGACCTCCAGGACGACCCAGTAAGTCCGCTGGGAGGACAGCATTAGACAACGCTGGGAGGACATCATTAGACAATTTCGAGGACAACATTGGAGCCAGGCCAAGAGGGAGACAACCGATAGGATAGTATGGTGCTCTCTTTGGCAAATTTCTACACCCCAAGATAGAACATGAGCCTCTAAATAGTAATAGTAAGGGTAAACAACATCCTACAGACTAGGCACAATAGACTAATACAAGGACACCATCAGCAACCAAGAACACCATCAGCAACCAAGAACACCATCAGCAACCAAGAACACCATCAGCAACCAAGAACACCATCAGCAACCAAGAACCGCTAACTCGGAGCCACCAAGAAAACATGCACACCATTTATCATGCTCACGTACTTAAATATTATAGTGTGCCCTGGTATTTTGAAGGGCACTTAAGTGTGCCATGGTATTTTGAAGGGCACTTAAGTGTGCCGTGGTATTTTGAAGGGCACTTAAATGTGCCGTGGTATTTTGAAGGGCACTTAAGTGTGCCGTGGTATTTTGAAGGGCACTTCAGTGTGCCGTGAAGTAAAAAAATAAGGTTGCGGAGTACTGGAGGGAATCAGAACAAGGACTAAGTATGGGCAGTGTGGTATCATATAGAGTGAACTTGAGTTGTTATCAGCGACACAGGAGGACTAACTGACAGACAGATGGAAGGACACTCGGGCACAACGAGACATGATAATAGATATTCCAGAACGTGTTAAATTAATTCTTGCTTGTTATTCAAGCACACGAACTGTCGTACCAGCTCTGCAAGATTCCTGCACGTGTATTTGGGAGCCACATAGCATGTGATGCAAAAATCAGCGCGTGCATGCCCCAGAGAAGTGCATGCACTCAAGATACCTATCTTATTTCATGCCTGCCGGGGTGGTAGGTGGAGCCAGAATAAAGGTGAAACATCAACATTTGGGAAATTGAAAATAACAAACAACCCTCGTCATCTTTAGTTGCTTCCTCTGGCGTCCTTGCAGTCCTACACAACGCCGCTACATACAACAGTTTAACACAGCATCAGCTAAAACAGTCCGGTCTGTCTTACACAACTCCGCTACATACAACAATTTAACATTTATTACAAATAAGGGAGGGAAACCTGAGGCCTGCAAACAGTAAATTAATATGAAATTAGGATAGTGTGATTCGCTTGCATGGCTAGGCGGGGTTGTCGCACGGAAGGTCCAGTGTTCAAATCCTGGGTAAGCCACTCTTGTCTGTTGTTTTTCTGTTGTCTGGTGTTCTACTTCTTTATTTCCTGCGAGTGCCTGATAACATACCTTTATATTTGTTTCATATTAATTTCATATTAATTTACTGTTTGCAGGCCTCAGGTTTCCCTCCCTTATTTGTAATAAATGTTTGTACAATACCAAACCTACCCACTGTCCTGTTCTCACTGTTCTAGTCTACTATCATTTACTGGACACAGTATTAAGGTCCTAAGGGTCTTGTTGGATTCGGCCTATACTGCTTGATAGAAATACAACAGAAGTGATTGCGTCATTAATGGGCTGAACTGCCCATGGAGGACTTCTGGTGTCGTGTATTGTGGTTCGCACTATTGACCTGCCATTGAAACATCATTTTTTGATGATGCGTAGATGGCAGAGCGGATAGTGTGATTCGCTTGCATGGCTAGGCGGGGTTGTCGCACGGAAGGTCCAGTGTTCAAATCCTGGGTAAGCCACTCATGTCTGTTGTTTTTCTGTTGTCTGGTGTTCTACTTCTTTATTTCCTGCGAGTGCCTGATAACATACCTTTATATTTGTTTCATATTAATTTCATATTAATTAACAATTTAACAGAGTAGTCTATGCTCACGGCCAGCTTTATGAAGCGCTCACACGAGGAAGGACTTCAAGTATATATATATTCAGAACACAGGCTATCAGTGCAACAATTTTAAAGATAACTGCACAGTTTAAAAAATATATTATAATTAGAGAAATGTGATGGAAAAAGTCAAATAACGTCCTGTTTACCTATTCCCACTTCTCAGTCTGGTCAGTGCGCTGCGGGTACTGACAGTTTAAGATGTTGTCTTTAACTCTTCTCCCGCCATTCTTTTGACGGGTTTACTTGCTGGTAATAATATAAAATTATCTATGATGGGAATTTAGCTTTAAGGGGGTGAGCTATTGGTGCTAGGCGCACACTCATGGAAGCCCTCCATTCCACACACACACACACACAACAACAACAACTTCCGATAAACCATTTTGTTACGTTCTACATAATACTGATGAGACAAACAAAGAATATGTCTAGTTATCCTATCAGACCTTTAGCATATCCTGAAAGTGGACGATAGTGAAGCTGTTTACGCGTGGACGATTGTGAAGCTGTTTGCGTGTGGACGACTGTGAAGCTGTTTACGTGCGGGCGACTGTGAAGCTGTTTACGTGTGGACGATTGTGAAGCTGTTTACGTGTGGATGATTGTGTGGCTGTTTACGTGTAGACGATTGTAAATATGTTTACGTGTGGAGGATTGTGGAGCTGTTTACGTGTGGAAGATTGTGGAGCTGATTGCGTGTGGACGATTGTGGAGCTGTTTGCGTGTGGACGATTGTGGAGCTGTTTGCGTGTGGCGATTGTGGAGCTGTTTGCGTGTGGACGATTGTGGAGCTGTTTACGTGTGGACGATTGTGAAGCTGTTTACGTGTGGCTGCCAATCTCATTATGTAAAAATAGTAGTGGTCCTATTCAGGAACCATAACAATTTAAATCACGTAATGGACCTAAGACGCACCAACAGAGAAAAATGCAGTCAGCAACCCATAGCTAGACTGCTTGCGTCAGGGTCAGAGAACCAGAGCTGACGAAGACCCTACTCCACCTCCAAGTGGTGGTCCTGGAAACAGGCTGCATCACTGCAGTCTGGCTGAGAGAGTAGGGATCGATGAGGAAAGGCAAACCGTGTCCCAAAAAATGCCGTGCTGAAGTCGGATGTGTCGACCGAAAGGCGCAAAACGGACACAACGCAACCAACGTCCTTTTCAGGACGAGCGAAGAAGAAATCACGTAAAAATAATTGTTACAAAAACCACTAGTGCGCGATCGCGTGCTTTGATGGAGGCTTCTTGTAGTTGCTTCAGGTCAGCGGCTGTAGTTGCTCCATGCGGATTAGTAACGGATATGAAAAAGAAGATAGTGAGCATACTAATTTAACATGTGTCCACAAAACAGGTTTTAATCTAACATTTATACTCAAACAAGAAACACTCAGCACCAAATTATGAAATATGTATCGGGAAGACCGGACTCCACCCACCCCTCCAAATACCCCACTGAAAATCACATCAGATAACAACCAAATCTCCCAAAACTTGAAAAGCAGAATATTTGGGTAGGCCTACTGTGTGTGTGGGGGGGGGGGGGGGGAGTCCTGAACGAAGGTGAGTGAACACACGTCAATAAATCACAAAATAAACACATAATAATAATAGGCCCTACTTGCCAGAGCAACGCACTTCGAACAAGAACTAAAACTGCCTCTGCCCGCGTCGCTTCATGACTCGCGTGGAAAAGAAGATTTAAGGAAAAGTAGTAGTAATTGTTATAAGTGAGAAATAACTATTACCAAGAAGAAACTGTCTATCTGTGTGTTTGTTAACGAGCTGTCTCTCTCTCTCTCTCTTTGTATCAGACTGTGCATTGACTTTGTTGTTCGTTGTGGTTGTTGGATATGATTTGGTCAAACATTACGCATCCCTGACTAAGGGCAACAAATTCTTGTTTGAAATATAGCTGACCTTGCATACATCCCATCTTAGGAAGTTGGGGTTGCTGAAGATATGTCAGTAAGTGTAAGAAAAGAATTCTACGTAAAGTAACAGGGCATTGAGGACGGAGTTGCGCGGAAAGTTTTAAAAACTCAGATGTGGCAACTTTTCAGACCCTGACATGTACCCCAGTCAAGAGTGCTATGTCAATTATTCGGGCATTTAGCCTGCCCCCTAAACCTCTCCGCTTGTGATTGGTCGATGGGCGGATTTGCACTAAGTCACCCCGTGACGTAGTCCTTGTTTACCGCGAGAAAGTGGGTGCTTGTTCGTTGCCAGCTCGTCACGTCTGCTTGGACGAGAAGATTTAGGAGTTCGTGTTGTGGCTTCGTCTGTTGGTGTTTTCTTTTATTTTGTGGTTTCTTTAGTTCGTAAAGTCACGGCGGTCAACATCTAATAACCACCACCACTCCAACTGGAGCAGGGGGGAAATCACTCGCAAATCCTTGAAGGTCGGACACGGGAACATAACCACAACTGAGTAGGCCTACACTTGGTGTATTTCAGTATGCCAAAAGTTTGATCAAGCTCACGTCTGTAACAGTTCTCTCATCACAGAGGCAGTGGCGATTAGACCGCACACACTGTCATAAACGCTTGATACGTGGACTTTTAAGTCAATCTTTTTTGTCCGGTGCTGGTGTGTGAGTGCCGTTAAACTTTACGAAAGCCATTCTCTCCTGTGGTTAATTGTTACTACCTGGTAGTTAAACTCATTAATCTCGATCTTAGTACTGACTTAGTTCCCGTCAGTTGTTAAGCGCTTAACCCTGTTATTATTGCCAGATCATTATCGGGGACATTATATTTAGGAACACCAATAGTTCGCTTTCACGAGAGTTAATCTGAGATTATTAATGAGAAACCCATTTTATTACATTTTCTAGCTGAGGCCGGATATAGATCTAGCCTACCTACCGCCGGTTTGTGTTAATTTTATGATACATGTCATAGTCAAAACACACTTGAGTCCGAGTAATGTGTAAAAATAAATTGGAATTTTACTGTTGTTACTGAGCAACACACACACTTGCAAGACGGTTTGTTGTTTCCTCCTATTAGATCTGGCTTGAGATTATTGGTCGAGGATTGTGTAACATACAAGCAGTGTATATTTTTCTCTCCTAGATAAGTGTCTAGTTTTAGTCGGCTTTAACAGTTTCAAAATATGACATTATACAAATTAGAGTATGGTCTGTGTTTGACCAGAAAATGCCGGTGGCCATAGAGAGACAGATAATGTCAGGAAAACCGAGGATGAATTTTTGTAAAGTAATGAGAATGTAGCCTTCCTGGAAGAAGCCAGTCCACATAGGACTTTTTTTGCTCATATTAGAAGGAAAGAATCCGCTCGTATTAGAAGTTAGAATGGAGGAATTGAGTTTAGAAGGAAGCAATCAAATTTAAAAGGAAGGGAGCGAATTTCCGTGGACACATTATAAAGAGACTAAGTTGGAATATATTGTGACAAAATGAAAAATTGAAGGAAAAAGAGGAAGTGTACGATAAAGAGAAAAGAAACAGGACAGTTTAACATCGTGGTACGGACAGAAGTCAACATCAATACTTGTATTAATGTACTACTATGCTGGAGACAAAGACACCTATACCAGATGGGATGAGAGCGGATAAGATGACTGTTGTTTTATCATGTCAGTAAATGTTGTCATATCAGAGCTGTAATAAAACCTCACAGATACACTAGTGCAGGTCTTGTCTTGTTTGGTCGTCCTGTCTTATACCCTAGGACATACAGTCTTTGGTCGTCCTGTCTTATACCCTAGGACATACAGTCTTTGGTCGTCCTGTCTTATACCCTAGGACATACAGTCTTTGGTCGTCCTGTCTTATACCCTAGGACATACAGTCTTTGGTCGTCCTGTCTTATACCCTAGGACATAGTCTTTGGTCGTCCTGTCTTATACCCTAGGACATACAGTCTTTGGTCGTCCTGTCTTATACCCTAGGACATACAGTCTTTGGTCGTCCTGTCTTATACCCTAGGACATACAGTCTTTGGTCGTCCTGTCTTATACCCTAGGACATACAGTCTTTGGTCGTCCTGTCTTATACCCTAGGACATACAGTCTTTGGTCGTCCTGTCTTATACCCTAGGACATACAGTCTTTGGTCGTCCTGTCTTATACCCTAGGACATACAGTCTTTGGTCGTCCTGTCTTATACCCTAGGACATACAGTCTAACACACGCACTAAACAAAAGGACTTAGTAAAGTACATTGTCAGAGAGTAGCAGCTCAACAACAAATGTTTGCCCCTTGTATTCTGATCACGTGTTCATTTATTCTCGTTTTCCTCGTGGAGTATAGGCGCTCGTCCCCACCCCAGGAAACCTGCACTAGTGCATTCATGTGCTGTTGTAGCTGTTGGTTTTGCATGATGAGGCTGTCAGCCACATAAACAATCTTATATTAGCCGCCTCTGGAAACATGCACGAGGAATCAGTAGTTCTAATCTTTCTTTGTCTTCTGAGAAACCCCCCGGGGGGACTACCCGAAGACTTGATCACATGTTACGTTACTGTGAAATGCCATCATTCGTGTCAACAGTTGAACCCCACTTAATAAACAGACATTTACTGGCAGGCAGAGACGAGTTCTCAGCTTGTAGGCATTAGACAAATTATTGAAAAGGCTTTCGCGATAGACGGGACAAATTACAGTTTTATTTGACCTGTAAACTTTTCATTGATTTATAGGTGCAGTTAACAACCCAACATTTATTTATTTCGTTCATTTCATAACTTTGCTAGGAGCTAATATATTTTTATATATAATACATAGTTGTGAATAATATTAACATCGTTGCTTACAAAGATGAACATCTTAGGAAGATAGGAGGGGACAAAACAATTTTAAAGATGTATTAGGAGATTTGAACCAGCGAGCTGGTAATACTGTGTTGGCACCTAGAGATCCTTTTTCTTCTGTTTATTCAGGTTTCGATTGCTATCTGCCGCTGACAGAATTTCAATTTCTTTGTAGCTTCTAGTCTCTCTCTATGTCTCTGGTTTAGGATTCTCATCTCTGCCATGTTGATCTAATGATGTTTAGCCATCAACATTGGACGTCACTTTCTTACTCTTATCTGTCCATGTGTCCCAGCCACGCCCACCATTTGAATCGCCTCTTGTTAGTTATTGATGTTGATCCATATAGGTGTCTTTTTTTTTTTAAACTTGCAACGTCCGGGGGTTCGCTGGTTCAAATCACAAATATAATGTAACAGTTTTCTATACTTGCCTTTCATCCGGTAGTTTTGTTAGTTCTGATATCGACAGTATACACAGGTAGGAAGTTGTTACTGTTGTTGCTGTTACCAGTATCTGAATCTCTATAGCCTCAAGTTTCACAATTATTTTAATTGTAGGTGTGACTAGGATCATGGGAATACAAGTGAATGGACGCACCACATTTACCCGCATATTCTAAATAATGTTTTGAACTGTCATAAAACTTCTGAACTGATGAAGTGTTTAACTTTGTACTGATGATACATCATCGGCATCTCTGGCCCTTTTAGTCAAGTTTCCGTTCATATTTTGAAACATAAAAACTTTGACATCCGTGTTGTGTCTCGAACACTGAAGCTTCAGTCTGAACTTTTCAGCATTTCAGGCAGTTAAAGTTTAACCAAGGGCGAGCATTGTGAACATCGCCTCGCGTTTTTTGAAAACATCGGTGATATAGTCGCGAAGTTAATCCATTTAGATTGAGCCTAGTTCGTAAACCAAGTGAAATGTGTCAACTGTCTTAGGCCAAGTGACTGCTAAAATCTCAGGAACTCTTTAGGCTGAGTGAGTTAATTATCAACAGTACACAATGCTGTCCTTCTGCGACCCTCGTCAGGCTCGAATGTTCCCTGAATATGCGCCTTATGCCATCCCTCACCACCCACGGCCTAGAATGGACCCAACCAGTGATGTGTTTACCTGCCTGTTCGGCGACCTGTTTGTGAAATGGTAGGTCTTCTCATCTTCCTTGTCATGTTTATACCATGTTGTGACAGGCCTATGTGTTCCTACTCAACCTGGCAGTGCCAGAACTAAACCATGCCCGTTGTATTTAATTAAAATATTTTGTCTGACAAGCAACTTATTGGTAATGCTGGCCTGGTAAATGAGAACATAATAGTATCTGGTCAGGAACTGTCATTAAAAAATTGCTAACAATATTTTGAGGGTGAAGTTGTTAGTTAGAAAATAATGTTTAGTGTACACTCGGGACATACGCGTGAGTACAATGTGATAATATAGTCATCGTAAATATACAGTCATTTAATATCCATATAAATAAAGTTTCAACCACTTAGTTTGTTTTGAGCTGTCTGTTTCTATTTCATTATTGCTATTATTATTATTTCTATTATTATTTACTTATTGTAAGAGCTAGCACCAGCTCCTGTTTATTGTTAATGTGACGTAGTTTTAGCTAGAATATCTCGCTGCTCCATATGTGTTGTGCTTTCAGTTGTCATTGTAGAAATATAAAGAGACATAGAGAAAGTACATCTTATAGTTTTATTTGTCAAATATAACAGAAAGAAAAATGTTATTATGATGTAGAATAAAGTAGTTGTCAATGTATACAGCACTGATATCAAGAACCAAGTAAATAGGGGGGGGGGGGGGGAGGAAGAAAGGCATGGGCGTAAGATGTGACACACGTTGGCAAAACCAGCTGATGTAGCATTCAGAGGACGTCTTTTTTTTCTTTTCTGGTTTTTTTTTCTTCCAGAGGTTAAAAAGAGAACAGGCGTACCCAAATATACGCGATTTGGATAGTCTATAGAAATTAGCCGCCAGTGAGATATCCATTTGGATAGTCTACAGAAATTAGCCGGCTGTGAGATATCCATTTGGATAGTCTACAGAAATTAGCCGGCAATGAAATATCCATTTGGATAGTATCCTAGTCAAGGAAGTTAGCAGCCGTACAGTAACACGTAATGATCAGTCAGTAATTAAGTATTCTTCAAATATGATCTGTAAAATGAAAGTTACTGAACAGTCGGTAATTGTGTTATTTGAGTATTATCTGTAACGGTAATATTCAGTGACAACTGACAAGTCGATAAGTAAATGTGTTCTTTCGACATTATCTGTAACAATAAAGTTACTCAGCGGTCGATAATTATTTTATTTATGTACTGTTTACAACAGTAGCATTTAATGACCAGTTCGTAATTATTGTTTTTAAAAATTGTTTATACGTTATCTGTAACAGTAACTGTACAGTCGACAATTTTGTCTTATTTATTTGTATGTAACAGTAACATCTTCTGAAACTCTTGTCTTCCGTCGTTAGATATTACATCAGGCAGTAGCAACATTATCTATAAGTGGCCGGTAAGCTAAGATTGGTACCGATGGCAAACATCATGTGCGGTGTCTGATCGAGATAACAGATCGAGATAGATTTGGCTATCCTTGAGTTTTAATGTCTTGAGTCTTAAGCCACGCGCCGCGTCGAAAATTGATGCTTCTAATTAAATATATCACGCGCTGGTTGGTAAATTTGTCCGCAGATTTGAAATTATTTATAATTGTACAGGGTGTCACAAAAATCCGTTCTCATGGGTGAAAAAAAACAAACCATTTCATTTATTTCCCTGTCCACTCTTTATACGGGACTTGATGTACTTTGTAGTGGTGGTTTCTGTAACAATTTGTTTTACACCAGGAGGTTCCCAGAACATGCATAACCTGGTGTTGTTCGCTGTTGAGGATTGCTTCATGTCTGCAGCATGGCGCATTCCTCAAATGATTATATCTACGCGACTGATGTCGATGATTGTTTCATGTCTACAGGCATTTGGATTTGTGCACGATCCGAATGACTGTATCATGGAACACCTCAAACGAATAGAGATATATCTCATCAACCGATGTCGATGATTGTTGCATGTGTGCAAGCATTTGAGTTTGGCCAACTCGGATTGCTGCACCGTGGAACATCGCAATTGAATATATATTAACGACGTAGTATGCATATCACTATGCATGACGCGTATGTCTTTATAACGTCACTCGACGTGTGGGCTTCGGCCCCAACGGCAGCGTATGGCATATGTGGCCATTGCCACTATATCATTCGACTTGTGGGTTTTGACCCGAACGGCAGTGTGTTTCAGAAGTGTGGCCATTGCCACTTATATTGTGTGGTATAACCACTGGAAAGTGTGTGGCGTTGTCCACTTTTTAATTGTGTGGCTGGGAAGCCATTTGAGCAGTGTATTTCTTGAACTAAACGTAAGTCGTCGTATGAATAACGCAGTTTGCATAATTATGGCAGATTAGCCTGGCGTGGTATGCCAAAGGAACATTATGTTACTAGCAATAGTGTAAGACTAGTATAGATGGATATTGTACAGCTAGCGGCAAGCGTAAGCCTAGTGTAACGGATATTAAACGACTAGCAGTAGACGTAAGCCTAGCATAATAAGTGTATTGCAGAACTAGCAGGATAGTTAAGTCTAGTTAGCCTCTGAATTTATGCCAAAGGACATTGGCCGTTAAAAGGAACTGACCTCTAACCAGAACTCTAGATAGAGATTGTGAACATGTGTTTATGAACTAATGAGAACTCTTACAGATCGTACATGAATGTGATGTGACTTTTGTTCCCATGTAGTTGGTGTCTGCTCATGGTATGAAATTACTAATTAAATATTTTGAGTCGTCAAAATCACAGTCTTATCAACTGTCGTATTCGGAGTTGAGTTAAATGCTATTTATCTTCAACTGATCATGACCAGTGATGATTAATGTCTTAACACGCTGCATCTCACACTGCCAATATAATCAATAAGACAAGAGACTAATACAGGTCAGTCAAGGGTCGAATATTTAATATGAAATATATTCAGCACATAATGAATCACAAGGGTTAAAGCAGACATTATCGATACCAACGGACAGTATTACGGAATCCTACAAAAGTGATAAGAACCCGAGGGACTTTGACTCTATAAACTGAATACGCATATAATAACTTGGTCATCCACAAATACTAGAAGTCATCGAAGCACCCAGAATATACTGGGGTCCCGGAAGAGAGCCCTTAACATACTGGTGTCAGAAAGTGTCTGGATTTCGTGAATACTGGATTCCCCCCTTCAAGTATCGAGGAAAGTCAAACTGATGATGAACGTTTAAATGCAAAATCATTCATTCAATCCTAACCGGCAACTGAAATGCGCAGGACAGAAAGTGACGTCACTACATCGATGCCGTCAACGTTAGCAGACAACATTGCCTGAGAATCCGAAATTTTCTTCCACCAAAGAGACTGATTCACGCAGATAGAACGGTAATCTTCCACTCGAGAACCTGAACCATTGGAGAATGTATCTCTTCATCAAATTCATCTGAGACTGCGACGCAGATCGATTGAAGAAACTACGTTCCAAGACCGAAGCAATACTTTCAAACGGTTACCCTGCTGCGAAGGTCAAGGTCTACCATCAATGGACCTCAGCTGTTGAAGACACTTGGATTAGAATTACATGCATTCATGTATTTCTCAGAGGGACAACTAAACAGATAAGTTCTTGATTTTACTTGGGCGCTTGAACATTATCATATTGTCCTTGCATTAGCTTTGGTCTACAGTTCATCATCACTTGACTTACTTTTTACTATCATCTGTGTTCCCCCATTCATGTTTTTTGTATATTCGTATATTCGTCGTGTTTAATATTGACTGGAATTTTCCCAGGAAAGCTTCAGTGAATGTTAACTTCTACTAGATTTACATGCTTATTTTGCGGACTGAGGATCTGACTGATTATATTTTTTCTTTTGAGTCAGGAAATAAATGTTTCTTCAGTTAGCATTATAACCATATTTTGTGTACTTAGCAGTTTCGTCAAGTGAATTACGTCCTCTTTATTTACATAACCTACTTTCAGTACTGTTGACAATTGTTGTCGTGTGTGATCTAAAACTTCTTTGTCTACACGTTTGTCTAAGACGACTTGTCTTGTTATATTTTTGTGATGTAAATTCTTTTCTTTCTTTTACTGATTACTGAGTATAAGTCTCCTTTATTTACTTTATAAGTGTAAAGTGTTGTCGTATAATTGAAAAATCATTTCATTGTAAATCATTTGATTGTTTTCACTGTCTTTGTCACATGTTCTTGGAACTTGTTTGTTATTGATTAATATATTCATGTACATATTATAGTGAGTTCTATAATCCTGGTGTATATTATAGACTATTGAAGGTACTCAGAAACCTATTATCATGTCTACACTACAGGAATTCATTGATATTGGGAAAAGTTATGGAAAATCAGGGGCGGAACTACAAAGTTTTGCAGATACAAAATATGATGAATATTTATCGCGTCTGGAAAGAATGGAACAGCGCGAAATGACTAAACGAGCTGATGAGCTTAGGAGGTTTGAATTAACCCAAGAGAGGGAAATAAAAGAAAAAGAGATGGCTCAGAAGGAAAAAGAAATATCCATGAAATTGGAATTAGAACGATTGACTATAGCTCAACAAGAGAAAGACAGAGAGCAGAAAGATAAAGAATTAGCTCAACAAGAAAAAGACAGAGAATTTGAAATGGCTCAAACAAGAAAAGAATTTTGAGAAGGAAAGAATGGCACAACGAGATAAAGAAATGGAATTAAAGAGGATGGAACTTATGCAACTGGATCAAGCACATAAAAATGCCATGGAAATGGAACATTAAAACTTCATGCAGAAAAAGAAAAAGCTTTAGAATTAGCTAAAGTGCAGTCTGAACAGACTAAGACTGCGGCTGCTACAAATATTTTTTTATCCTAAGTTAAAAATGCCACATTTTGACCAGACTCGCGATTGTGTTGACTCTTTCATATCTAGATTCATCATCAAGGTCACAGCTCTGAACATACCCAAGGAAAGATGGAGCAGTCTTTTACTTGATTTTTTGACTGGTGACTCACTTAAATGTTTCATGAGTCTTGATGAAAAGAGCAGAAGCGATTTCGATGTCGTAAAAGAGGTATTACTAAGACGTTTCCAGTTAACTGAGTCTGGATTCAGAGATCGCTTTCATGCTGCTAAACCAAGCAAGGATGCAGATTTTGGTGAATTCATTGCATCTATTAAACATTTCCTTAGCAGATGGATTGATCTATCTGGTATAAATAAAACATATGAAGGTGTTATAGATCTCATGCTGCGAGATAAAGTTTTATCCGCATGCAGCACTGAATTAGAAGCATTTTTACAGGAAAGACATCCTAATTCTATCGATGAGTATGAAAAACTCGGAAGACAGTATCAAACCGCACATCAGAATAAAGATCTTCATAGATCGACTATTCGAGATCCTATGCCTGTGTGCGCGGCACAACATGATCACAGACCTCGATCGAAGAGCTTTGATGGACGTTGTCGTTCAGATTATTATCAATCCGACAGAGGTTTTTATAACTTCCGTCGTCATCGCTCTCCTTCGAATTCATATCGACGAGGTTATAGAGGATATTCACCTCATGATCGTGGGTATCACAGAGGCAGGGATTATGATGGTTCACATCAAAAAGGATACTATAAACAGAGATCATCTTATGGTAGAGATGCCAGGAAAGATGACTCTACTGATTTTTATTATAGCAATAAAAAGTCAGTCAATAATAACAAAGGTAATGCCAGATCTCCGTCGAGAGACAAAAATAAACAGAGACATGCAAATAGTTGCAGTGTTAAAAAGGAAAAAGGTAATGATGATAATGATCATGCGAACGCATGTATGGTAATGAATGATACATGTTATGAGTGTCAGTCGAAAAACAGATTAAAGTCTACAATTACACTTGATTGTGGTCATTGTATGCCAACAATGTCGGCATGTGTAAATGTCGGTTATCTTACATTTCATCCCGGAATATTGGATGGTAAGGTAGTGAGAGTTTTGCGTGACACGGGGTCTTCAACGATAGGCATTAAGCACTCGCTTATCGAGCCCTCTGCTTTTACAGGCAAATCAGTTAAGTGTGTCACATTTGGTGGGAATATAGAAACTTTCCCTGTGGCACGAGTATACATTGATACTCCTTTTTACACAGGCACTGTCTATGCCTGCGGCTTGAGAGCACCCATAACTGAAATTATAATAGGAAACATACCAGGAGTTAAAGATTGCACTCCCGAGGAGATTGCAATGTGGGTTGAATCTCACCCACAGGTGGCAAATGCTGTTGTAACGAGAGCACAACAGTTAGCTACGGACATGGCTACACCACCTCCTCCTATAATGGATACAATTATGTCTCAAGTTGGCACTGTTTCACCTTCTGTTTTTGCAGAAAAACAGAAGAGTGACCCAACTTTACAAGGATTGTTTAGCCGAGCAGAACAAAAAACTATTAAATACACAAGAGGGGCTAAACAATGGTTCAAGATAAAGAAATCAATACTCACTAGATATTATGATGATGGCAAAACAATTATACATCAAGTGATAGTACCTAAAGAATACAGACCATTGGTCCTACAAACAGGTCATGACTCCCCTATGGCAGGGCATATGGGGATCAAAAGAACATTGTTTCGTGTTACGTCACAATTTTATTGGCCTGGGGTTAATAAAGATACAAAGTTATACTGCAAATCATGTACAACATGCCAAGGTATAGCACGTAAGGGCAGGTTCCATACGGCACCCTTACAGATTACAGACGTGCCTGAGAGACCTTTCAAAAAGATTGCAGTAGATATAGTGGGTCCGTTATCAATTGTTTCAAATAATGGATTTCGTTATATTTTAACTTGCGTAGATCTTTGCACGCGTTGGCCAGAGGCCATACCGTTGAAAACCATCACAACTGCATCCGTGTCTGATGCATTATTTTCGATATTTTGTCGAATCGGTTTTCCGGAGGATATATTGTCAGATCAAGGATCACAATTTACTTCCAACATTATGAGGGATTTAGAATCCATGCTATCTGTTCACCACTCGTTTTGTAGTGCGTATAGGCCTCAATCAAACGGTGTGTGCGAGCGCTACAATAGCACTCTAAAACAGATGTTATCTAAGATAACTGAAGAATGCCCTCGTGAATGGGATCGGCTTCTGCCGGCGGCCCTCTTCGCTTTTCGTGAAGTGCCCCACGAGAGCACGGGATGGTCTCCGTTCGAATTGGTTTATGGTTCGAATCCTCGCGGACCAATGATGATACTCAAGGATTTGTTGATTGGAGCATCAATTGATACAGCCACTCGAAACAGCTACGAGTTAGTGATTGATCTCCGACAACGAATCATCGATGCGTGCACTTATGCATCCCAGAGTATAAAATCAGCCACTCAACGATCAAGATTATTACATAATCAAAAGAGAATATTAAGATCATTCAAACCAGGGGAAAAAGTTTGGTTGTTGCTACCTCATAACGATAACAAATTACTGATATCATGGCAAGGTCCATTTGATGTTATCAAACAAGTCACAGATGTTGACTACTCGGTAAACGTTAGAGGTAAAATCAAAACCTTCCATGTCAACATGCTAAAATTAGCAGTTGAAAGACCACAGGAATTAATTCCTGTCATTAACTCTATTGATGATTCTTCACATCATACTGCTTCTTTTGCAGTTGTTCATGAAGAAGATACTACTTCGTCTATCCCTTTACAATTTCAACTACCTTCTTTGCAATCATCGGAATCTTGGAAAGACGTGACTATTTCTTCGTCACTATCTTCGTCACAACAAGATCAAGTTCGGGATATTCTCATTTCTTTCAATGATGTTCTCACCGACCTTCCAGGTCAGACATCGCTTATATCCCATGATATTACTCTTACTGATTATAAACCTATCAAACTTAGACCCTATCCTATATCTTTACACCACAAAGATAGGGTGGAAAAAGAGTTAAAAGAGATGATACGTTTAGGTGTGATATCTCCTTCGGAATCACCATATGCATTCCCAATGGTGATAGTTAAAAAGAAGGATGATTCTTTACGTATTTGTATTGATTTTAGGCGATTGAACAAAATTACAATCACAGACGGTGAGCCTATGCCACTTTTAGATGATCTTTTGTCAGAATTATCTAATGCTACCTTCTTTAGCAAACTAGATCTCTCTAAAGGCTACTGGCAAATTCCCCTTGCCGAAAATGCCAAACCTTACACAGCTTTCACAACTCCTTTTGGGCTCTACCAATGGAATTATATGTGTTTTGGGTTAGTGAATGCGCCAGCGACGTTTGTGCGCATGATGCGCCGCCTTCTTGGCGATCGTAAAGATGTCATCACGTACATCGATGACATCTGCCTATTTCATGACTCGTGGGAAGACCATATTGATGGTTTAACTTCCCTTCTACATACGTTACGTATGCATGGTTTGACTGTGCGACCTTCAAAGGTCCAAATTGGTTGTCAGGAAATTTCTTTTCTTGGTCACCGCATAGGTAACCACAAACTGTATCCTGACGACAATACAGTCAAAAGAATTCTAGAGATTTCTACCCCTTCTACTAAGAAACAAGTTAGAAGCCTTTTAGGCCTAATAAACTATTACCATAAGTTCATCCCGCATTTCGCACAACTATCTACACCTTTGTCCGCACTGTTGACCAAAGGTAGTCCTAATAAGGTACGTTGGGACAAAGATTGCGAAAGCGCTTTGGTAACAATTAAGAAATTATTTAGCAATGCACCTATTTTGTTATTACCGAATATACGTATTCCATTCATACTTCAATCAGATGTCTCGAGTTACTCAATGGGTGGTTGTTTGCTGCAATGTTACAAGGAAACACTCCATCCATGTTTCTATGTGTCGAGGAAACTGACTCCGGCTGAACAGAAGTATGCGACAGGTGAACGTGAGCTCCTGTCTATGGTCTGGTGCCTGGAGAAGCTGTCAAGATATCTCATCGGCACGCACTTTTACATTATGACAGACCATAGTCCTCTTACTTACATAACAGCTAGAACAATGCGTAACGCTAGAATACACCGATGGTATTTGTTAATTCAAGAATTTTCATTTACGATTCTGCCTATTGCTGGCTCAGACAATAACTTGGCAGATCTTTTATCGCGCAACGTCTTTGAGAAGAAATTGAATTAACTCTTTAGTCACCATGTTGACAAGTGCTATTATTAATGTTATAAAATTTAATGTGTCTACTTAAAGATTATCATAGTTATAAGTAGGTAGTACTAATATTAATATATTCGGGAGACGAGCGTCTTCTCCATCACTATCATCCGTGCCACAAGTGTCACGTTTGGAAGTGAGGGGGATGATGTTGAGGATTGCTTCATGTCTGCAGCATGGCGCATTCCTCAAATGATTATATCTACGCGACTGATGTCGATGATTGTTTCATGTCTACAGGCATTTGGATTTGTGCACGATCCGAATGACTGTATCATGGAACACCTCAAACGAATAGAGATATATCTCATCGACCGATGTCGATGATTGTTGCATGTGTGCAAGCATTTGAGTTTGGCCAACTCGGATTGCTGCACCGTGGAACATCGCAATTGAATATATATTAACGACGTAGTATGCATATCACTATGCATGACGCGTATGTCTTTATAACGTCACTCGACGTGTGGGCTTCGGCCCCAACGGCAGCGTATGGCATGTGTGGCCATTGCCACTATATCATTCGACTTGTGGGTTTTGACCCGAACGGCAGTGTGTTTCAGAAGTGTGGCCATTGCCACTTATATTGTGTGGTATAACCACTGGAAAGTGTGTGGCGTTGTCCACTTTTTAATTGTGTGGCTGGGAAGCCATTTGAGCAGTGTATTTCTTGAACTAAACGTAAGTCGTCGTATGAATAACGCAGTTTGCATAATTATGGCAGATTAGCCTGGCGTGGTATGCCAAAGGAACATTATGTTACTAGCAATAGTGTAAGACTAGTATAGATGGATATTGTACAGCTAGCGGCAAGCGTAAGCCTAGTGTAACGGATATTAAACGACTAGCAGTAGACGTAAGCCTAGCATAATAAGTGTATTGCAGAACTAGCAGGATAGTTAAGTCTAGTTAGCCTCTGAATTTATGCCAAAGGACATTGGCCGTTAAAAGGAACTGACCTCTAACCAGAACTCTAGATAGAGATTGTGAACATGTGTTTATGAACTAATGAGAACTCTTACAGATCGTACATGAATGTGATGTGACTTTTGTTCCCATGTAGTTGGTGTCTGCTCATGGTATGAAATTACTAATTAAATATTTTGAGTCGTCAAAATCACAGTCTTATCAACTGTCGTATTCGGAGTTGAGTTAAATGCTATTTATCTTCAACTGATCATGACCAGTGATGATTAAATGTCTTAACACGCTGCATCTCACACTGCCAATATAATCAATAAGACAAGAGACTAATACAGGTCAGTCAAGGGTCGAATATTTAATATGAAATATATTCAGCACATAATGAATCACAAGGGTTAAAGCAGACATTATCGATACCAACGGACAGTATTACGGAATCCTACAAAAGTGATAAGAACCCGAGGGACTTTGACTCTATAAACTGAATAAGCATATAATAACTTGGTCATCCACAAATACTAGAAGTCATCGAAGCACCCAGAATATACTGGGGTTCCCCGAAGACAATTTAACAATATCTGTAGACTTGTTTCAACTCAGCTCCTTGTTCATGCATTGATACATTTATCCGCCTTCGGAGATTATTGGTGGTTCGGTACAACATCTTGTCATCGATTTACCTACGTTTGTTAATGATTGCTTGTTTCAAACTGTCAATAATAATAGTAAAGTAACATTACAAATGAGAACTGACTTTCTTTAAGATGTAGGGAGGATTCTGACTTGTTGGATCTGATTGAACCAGTGGCGGAAGTCATGGTTTACAAGATTTAGATCTCCTGAGAAATACCTCCAGAATGAAAACTTTCTTCTACGTGCCTCCTCTTCTACCCCCCCCCCCCCCCCACCCACCTCCCCCACCAACCAGCATGATCCATTGTGTGTAAGGACTAACATCTTTTGTAACTGCAGAATAATAATAAGGATGATGATGCATAACTCTGATTGGTCAGCTTCTTTCTGACCTGGGATCTTTATCGTCTATGATTGAAATAATTTGCTCAAGCACTAGAACTTAATGAGCTTTCTCTGTAGAATCATTACTTAAATGATGAGTAACAGTTTGAAATTCGAAATCAATAGAAACCAGGCAGATCTTCTTTCACAATGACGGATGGTTTCAGACAAGCGCTCACGATGATCATATGTGCATGTTAGGTTAGCGATCGCATAGCGTCAGTTTTAAAATAATAATAATAATCGCACTTCGGGTAAACAGTGATCGCAGTTTTGAAGTCATAGTTACAGTGGAAATGGGGGCCACATTTTTCAAAGTTGGAAAACCATCACGTGTTTTAATCTGCAGTGAATATGTGTCATGTACTAGACTTGTGTTTGTCTTTAATTCAGTGCGAGTATCTAGTCAAATGCGTCCTTCATTTAGTACTAAGACGCATTATCAAAGTTACATTACTGGCATCCTGTTCTCTACTGACCAGTTACTGGTTTCTACGGTTCATGCCCCCAGTCTCCAGGTTCCGTTTCTGAGAAATTTAGCTCAGATCTGCTAAATTCGTATTTTGAGCCGAACTTCTGGAGACGTCAAAGAGAGTAGGCAGGTCATAGAGCAGTATATGTATACATTCAATCAATCAATACCCTTTAGCTCCCCAAGGAGCATAGGCCTTCAACAAACACAAGCCAAGTCTTCCTATCCTGTGCCATCCGCTCAAGTTCTTTCCATGTTTTCCTCATCATTTTCACCTGTTTCCAGTTCTCTTCTCCATGTGTTTTTTGGTCTACCTCTGCCTCTCTTTCCCTGTGGATTCCAGAACAAGGACTGCCTTGTAATGTTATCAAAGGTTTCCTCAATATGTGTCCTATCCATCGCCAGCGTCTTCTTCTCAGCTCTTGTTCCACTGGCACTTGTCTGGTTCTTGTCATCAATTCCACATTTGTGACTTTGTCATACCATTTCAGTCCTTCTATTCTACGCAAGCACTCGTTTATAAAAGTCTGTAGCTTTTTGGTTGTTGTTTTTGTTGTTCTCCATGTCTCAGAGCCATACAATAGGACTGACTTCACATTTGAGTTGAAGATTCTTATTTTCGTGTTGGACTTGATTTCTCTTGTTCTCCAAATGTTTCCCAATGCAATGAAAGCTCCTCTTGCTTTTTGTATTCTTATTTTGATATCATTGTCTGTCCCTCCAACTTTGTCTATATTACTTCCAAGATATGTGTAAGATTCTACATCTTTTAGTGGTGTTTCTTCAAGTTCAACCTTGTTATCATTTCTTGCATTTATTCTCATAATCTTATATGTATACATTATCTGGGGTAATCTTTACCTTTAGTGCCATCGAGTATGTATAATATGTGTATTGAGTTAGGGTTAGGGGTGGGGTAAGGGTTAACCCTAATCCCAACCCTAACTCTAAATGGTACGAAAATACACATAATACTCGACAGCACTAAAGGTAAAGATTACCTTATCTGGTATAGTTATAATTATGGCCTTGTTTCAGATCGTTCGATAGCGGTTCGATAGCAAGCGGTTACAAGGCTTGCCTTTCGCAGCCATATTACCGGATTCCGGGATCGAATCTTGGTATCGTCATGCTCCAGTCATCCATCTGTAAAGGGGTATCTGACTGATTTTGAGTTAGGGAAGGAAACGACAGCGAGGAATGGAACTGGTCACCCCGCCTCATAAGGCTGGACCTAATATAGTGAAGTCTCTAGCACTTCACTCCCCTACGGCAGTATCAAATATTCATCCAGCCTACCAGGGTAACAACAACATCATCCACAACAATTGACCACATCTACACCACCTGACCACATCTACACCACCTGTGCGGAAAACATTATAGAATGCTCTGTTCCTATTGTCGCAATGAGTGACCACTATCCAATATGTTGCACGTGGTCAAAGAATAAATATAAAGCTCCCAGAAATAAACATATAAGTATTAAGTTTAGAAGTTTCACAAACTTCAACCATGAACTATTTTTACATGATTTGCGAGCTGCACCTCTAGCCAGTATTTACCCGCTTTCTGATCCCGATGACGCTATTGCTCATTGGATACGTATCTTTCTTTGTGTGTTTCATAACCACGCACCAACTAAAGAAGTTCGTGTGAAACGACAGATCAAATCTTCTTGGATCACACCAGCAGTGCTAGAAGCCATGAGGCAGCGAGATCGAGCTCACAGAAATAAGGACTTTAACACATACAGAGCACAAAGAAACAAGGTACAATATTTAATACGTAGAGAACAGAAAACATACTTTAAAAACTTAGTTCAGAACAAAACAAACAGTAAAGATATGTGGAAAGCAATCAATACCCTAGCAAACAAACGAAATTCGCCAGACTTGTTAACCCCCAATACCTCATTTACTTGTAAAGACTTCAGCAATTACTTTCAGGCAGAAATAACCAGTCTTAAATCTACGATACCAGATTCCTCTTGTGACCTAGGCCAACTGTCAGCATTCGGTCAGAACAAATGCAAAAACACAATCCCATCCGACATTCCGTTTATGACAGTTAATGAAGTGTATAACTATCTTCTAGGCCTTAAAGAGAATAACTCATCAGGACTTGACGGAATCAGTAATTGAATACTGCGCTTTGCTGCGCCAGTTATTAGTGATTCACTAATATACATATACAATCTATGTATCGCAAAGAGTTACTTTCCATCGTTCTTTAAAGTCGCTAAGGTATATCCTCTTTTCACACCTGGTTCCTCCGATAACACTGACAAACAACATTTTTCTTTGTTATATAAGAATAAGTGTTCTTAGGTCAGTTTCTTGCGCTGATTTCAAATTTGAAATCCGTTTATCTCTATCACGTCGGGTTCTTAAGATATTTGTGAATAAATATATTTTTGGGAAACCGTTATTTGCTCCGTTTCATTTTTACTATATAACTTATTAAAAATTAATAAAATGCAAAATAATTCTACTTTTTATACTGCTAAAAGATGCATGAGTTCACCAGAAAAACTTTACACCATTACTAAAGAAAGCATATGAACTTTATTTCAATTCGAAAGTTGATGATGCAAATAAACCTTGGAAGCCAAATGCAGTTTGTTCGACTTGTGCAAATACATTGGCAGGTTGGTTACGAAAATCGCCGAACCATAAGTTGATGCCTTTTGGAGTGCCAGCAATACGGCGTGAGCCGACAAATCAGGCTACTGATTGTTACTTCTGCTTGACAAATATCCATGGTTTCACTTTTAAAACTAGAAAGTCTGTGGTTTATCCAAATATTGAATCGGTTTCGAAACCAGTGCCTCATGATCCAATCACGTGTCCGATCCCAGTTCCACCAGAACAATATCCGTTGGACGTGAATGAACCATCAGAAAGTGATAGTTTGCCTGCTTTAGAAACTAATTCTGACTCGGATTATATACCGGTGAATGATGGTGTTCACTTAGTTAACCATTCAGAACTTTCAGATCTAATACGTGATCTCGCTCTTACCAAAGGACAAGCGACTCAAAGAATTGAATCTTTTAGCGCCAAATACTCTGATATATAAATTTCGTCATAGACACAGAGAACTTGTTCAATACTTTGAGATGGATGATGACATTTGCTACTGCAAAGATGTAAACGGTCTAATGGTGCACCTCGGTCATGAGCACATAGTCAACGAATGGCGACTTTTCATCGACTCTTCCAAGACTAGTCTAAAAGCCGTGTTATTGCATAACGGAAATTTATTTTCATCAATTCCAGTCGCCTACTCTGTTCATATGAAAGAAACTTATTACAATATGGCTATACTTTTGGCAAAAATAAAGTACAATGACTACCAATGGTGGATTTGTGGAGATCTAAAGGTCATTGCAATTCTCACGGGCATGCAGACTGGGTATACTAAATTTTGTTGCTTCCTATGTGAATGGGACAGCCGCAACAGACAGGAACATTATGCAAGAAAGGTGTGGCCTATCAGGGATCGTATGCAGCTCGGGCATAACAATGTAATACACGAGCCATTAGTTAACAAAGACAGCATCATTTTACCACCGTTACCGTACATATAAAGTTGGGGCTCATGAAGAATTTCGTAAAAGCATTAGATAAAACGAGAAAAGTTTCCGCAAGTTAGCGATGCAAAGATAGAGGAAGGTATCTTTGTAGGACCTCAGATTAGGAAAGTTATTGCAGACAAACAATTCGAGAACTTGTTACATGGTAGTAAACTTCGCGCATGGATGGCATTCAAATCGATCGTCGATAACTTTCTGGGAAATCACAAATCTGTCGACTATGTGCATATTGTTAAGCAGTGCATAGATGCATACAGAATTATGGGCTGTAACATGTCCCTCAAAATCCATTTGCTCGATTCGCATCTTGACTTTTTCCCTGACAACCTTGGCGAAGTCAGCGATGAACATGGAGAACGATTCCATCAAGATATCGCCATCAAGATATCGCCGTAATGGAGTCACGTTATCAAGGACGGTGGAGTGTGACCATGCTTGCCGATTATTGTTGGATGCTTCATCGTGATGTACCACATGCCATTCACCGACGAAAGTCGACTGCAAAGAAATTCAAGCCTACATAACTGTTATACTTCTTGTACGAATGATGATGTAATACTGTATGGTTGTTAAAAAACTTCAATTGCGTATTTCTAGAAATTCCGACCTGATAGAGAAAAACGGTTTGCAGATTTAAAAACAGCGCATTAAAATTGACCAGAAAAACATAGAAATGTTAGAGAAAGAAAAAAATAATTTTTTTTTGTTAGCCAGTGTAATTGTAACTTTAGTAACTATAGGCCAATCTCTCTAATATCATCGCTATCCAAACCACTGGAAAAACACATACATAAAATAACACTACAACACCTAGTTAACAACGACTTGCTAATTGATAGTCAGTCGGGGTTTAGACCTAAACATTCATGTCACACTGCTCTAACTAAGATGGTAGACAACTGGCACCTAAATATTAACAACGATACCATGTGTGGGGCAGTCTTTGTAGACTTTAAAATAGCATTTGATATGATAGATCACGCTATTTTAATTAGAAAACTAAAAACATCAAAAGTAAACTTTCAACTGATGACAATAATTAAATCATTCCTGTCAGACAGAAAACATGTAGTTTCTTATAATAATTCCTATTCAAACCCAGCAGTAATAAATACCGGCGTTCCTCAGGGTTCTATACTCGGTCCTCAACTCGACTGTACTGTTTACAAGAATGATAAAAGTTGTAAAGCACTCGAACTATCGTTACAAAAAGATACAGATAATCTGATTAAGTGGAGCAACGGAAATCGCATGCTAATAAATATCATTAAAACATAATGCATGTTAATATCAACTAGACAAAAATTACAAAATTCAGAGAAAACAACACTTCAGATCTACATTGGTACCTCACTAATTGAAAACGTTAATGAACATAAAACTCCAGGTATAGTCGTTGACCAGAATCTAAATTAGAACTCACATGTACATTGTGGTGAAGTGGGATGTTATAAATACTTATAGGGAACTTAGTGTACTGACTGAGATCAGCTGTGAAGGTATCTATATCTATTAAGAGTAGTGTATTATAGATAACCTTACTTGCTACCACATATCTATATATCTCAGTCAGAATTATTCTGGAATAGTGTGATGCTACGTTATGTGTCTAGGGTATGAGTATGGTGAAGTGTAAGTCACAACAACAGACAGATAAACAATTTAATTTAATCCACTACTCTTGACAACACTGTGACACTCACATACATATAACACTCTACAAAGATATCTTAAAAGAGTCACTGATAAACTTTCAAATAACAATATGTATTCATTACTGGCATGAATGAATATGTGTCCTGATTCAACTACAAGGGAACCAGGAATCACAATCAATTTAAATTACAAGTTATGTACAGAATGTATTTAATATGAATATTGTAGTGACATATATTATTACAAATGTTCTATGTGTGTCAGTTGTGTAGTAGTAAAATGAGGTAATACTGGTTTTGTTTTGTTCAAGCTCTGTTGGTATTTGTCATCATGACTTCAATAGTTTGTCTTTAGGGACCAGTATTGGAGATGTTCACAGTTCCTGATTTTAAGACAAGTAAATTCCCCTCTTAATGTTAATTTTAAAAAAGTCAGTTCAAGATGAGGGGACATAATGTTGAGCTCAGCTGGCCAAGTTAGCTTATCTGGCGTGATGGCGGCAGGAAAGGACTCCTCTGCTCGAATTCTCCTCTGGGCTCAGGAGACACCTCACTGATAGCTAAAAAGACCAAGGAGTATGCTGTCCGACACTGGATTCAGCAAAGCTCTGACCAGGTGCTGCTCAGTACCATCAAGACCACTGTCCCTGAAATCAAGAAGGATGTACCTTCTACTTCATAACTAACTTAAACTCTCCTGTTACATTGATCACAACACAGCACAAACATTGAGTTCAGAGCATTAGGCCAACTGTCAGCTTCATTTGAAATACTTTATTCCAGTATTACCCTTCTTAATGGTTACTACGCCTCTGCACTTCCAGCATTATTTCTTTCTAGTCAATCATCCAGGTGTCAGTGTACTGTTTGGCCATTCCATGCCGTTTTACTTCTCTCCGACACCCTCTGTTCAGGCTGGAGCATTACAGGCTTTACCTCACGTTGGCCACTGAACTACACATATATATACAGGCATAAATCAACAATTCACATTCAATTTTCATTAAAAGATATTGAATGGTTCAAGCTTACCACAATTCATACGAATAAACACAGATACGTTGATTAGCAATGAATTCTGGCACAAACTGGCACAAATTCCCATCTGCTTATCTTCCAGGCTTTTATTTAGCCAAATATATGCTGGCTTCAACGCACTGATGCTTTATCAAGCTATTTTAAACAAGTGGTTTCGAACTAACGCTCCCAAGTGTGTATATCAGCGAGTCTGACCAATGAGCCCCGTTTCGACAAGTGTTTGAAAAAATGTTACCTTTCCCCGTTTCCCCTAACAACCAAGATAGTATTTATAGCCCGACCAATCGTGGTTAGGCTTTCATTTGTTGCGCTCCAATCAATTTGGAGTTTACATGGTAGGCTATTTCTGTAACGTAAATTTTTTTCAAACACGTTAAAAAAAAATCTTATGAGCAGAAATGATTTTATGCTGTCAGGCACCCCCAATATTTTATTTTGGGTATAATTTATTAATTCCTGGACTATTTGCGTAACGTTTTACATATTATTTGTCAGCAAGCCCTAAGGAACCCAAAAATACAAATTTAAAGGAGCTACGTGGCTGCATTCAAAATATGCAATTTCTTCTACCTCCTGTTTCGAAGATGTGCTGTCTGGGTACTGTTATGTTCTCAACCGTAAACCCATCTAATGTTATCTTTTCTAATAAGCGTTTTTTATGATTTATAAACCTAACTCTGGGAAAGGGTAGTGTATTTTATCACTGTCCGTCTGAAAAAAAATTAGTGCATGTAGACTTACACACGTGATGCATGCGTTCCTGATTTCCAGCCCTCCCCTCTCTCTTTATCCTTTTGTCCATCTGTTCGTTCGTTTTGGTAACGCAGTATAATTAATGTTAGGATTAATTTAGGTCATTACGCAGTACGTCTCAATGTTTTTCTTAGAAATGCAGCACACGTTTCATTGAAGAAGGCGGGTAATAATACAGTAAGCTTTTATATCAACGTGAAAGCGTTACAATTTGCAGACGAAGCAGAAAACAAGGGGGATTTCGAGTACATTCTTTGTGACAGCACTGTTATTTTACCATTGCTCTTCTCTTTATTAATTTTATTTGTTAGGCTTCATATTAACCTAATAATTTATATATGTGGATTAGAATATTTCATGACACCTCCCCTCTTAAAACAGACATTATATGTCAGTCCTTTATTCTATATACACATAGAGAAATTTATTATTATTTCTGGGGTTTACGGTGATTCTCATCACACGGATGGCGGCTTAAAAAATCAGCTCCCAAATTGGTTTTTCCAGATATATACTCAATGCTAAAATTATATGGAGCCAGAAGCAAAGACCATCGGAGTAACCTAGAGTTCTCATGCTTAGCCTGTGCTAAAAACGATAAAGGTTTGTGATCTGTTTGCAACTTAAATGCCTTCCCATATAGATAAATATTGAATTTCTTTATCGCCCATATTACTGCAAGACATTCTTTTTCGCTAGTTGAGTAGTTGATTTCAGCTTTATTCAACTTTCTGCTAGCATATGCCACTGGGCTTAATTCCCCATCCAATGCATCTGATTTCTGTAGAAGAGTTGCACCCAGCCCAATATTACTTGCATCCGTCCTTACTATGAATTCTTGACTTAAGTCAGGTAATTTCAAAATGGGTTTACTTGTGAGCTTTTCCTTCAATTCTTGGTAAGTCATTTCACATTGTGGTGTCCATGTAATGCGATCTGGATGTCCTTTACGTGTCAATTCAGTTAACGGTGCACATATGGGATTAAAGTTTTTGATATACTTCTGGTAGAAACCACATAATGAGACAAAGGATCTCACGTCCTTCTTGGTTTGTGGTCTCGGGGCTTTCTGTAGTTTCTCTAAGTTCTTTGGGTCAGGGGTCATGTTTCCCTGATAAACTGTGTGTCCCAAAAATTCCAATTCTTTACATCCAACGCAACATTTGGTTGGTCGGGCTGTTAAATTTGCCTCCCTAAGTCGAGTAAACAGCATGTTCAGAGAGTCAATGTGTTCCTCAAATGTTTCTGTTGCTATAAGGATATCATCCATAAAATTTGTTATACAGGGATTATTCAGAGGATCCAATAATTTTCTCATCATTCTAGAGAAGACACTAGGCGCATTCTTCAATCCAAATGGCAATCTATTAAACTCATAGTGTCCTTCTGAGGTACTAAAAGCTAGGTATGGTCTAACCTCAGGCTTTACTGGAATCTGATAGTATCCTTTACTCAGATCCACTTTTGAGAAATATTTAGCTTTATTTAGCCTGGCAAACAGCTGATTTGTATCCGGCAATGGATCCACCTGTCCTTCTGTAATAGCGTTCAGTCTCCTGTAATCTATACAGAGTCTATGTTCTCCAGAGGGCTTCCTTAAGAGTACAACACCGGAACTATACGAAGACTCACTGTGCGAAATAATTCCTTCCTTCAACAGATAGTCTATCTCTTCCTTCAAAGCTTTTTCCTTAGCAAACGGAATCGAATATGGTTTCATACAGACAGGTGTGGAGTCTATGAGTTTCATATCATATTCCAATAGGTTGGTATGCCCTGGTCGGTCTGTTAACACCTCTGCATGATTATTTAGAACCTGTTGCACTCTCTCTTTCTGAGTTTTCGTTAAATGTGTACTGATTTTCACCTGTGCTGCTGTCTCACAGGTGTGTAATGGATATTCAAATGATGAAAGTGGTTCCTTTTTCATCTCCATGGCGATGGACAATGTCAACAAGTGTGTCTCTTCCTGATGTTCTCTTTCCAAATATTTCTTCAGGAGATTCACATGATAGATTTTTTCTTTCCCCTTCTTATCTATCTTATAATTTGTTCTAGACACCTTCTCTAAAACTGTATATGGACCCTGCCATCCAATTTGTAACTTATTCTGACTCCCGGGCAAAAGAAGCAGTACTTTCTCTCCCACAGCCAAATTTCTGTCTTTCGCCTTCCTGTTATAATAGGCAGCATGTTTCTTCCTGGCTTGTTTCAAATTTTCATTGGCAAGTTTCCAGCCAGTTTTTAACCGAGTGGTCAGCTCATTCACATATGGTATGAAGATGTAATGTTTTCCTCTGCCTTTTCATCAGTCCACGTTCTTAACAAAGCGACATATGGACCTTTAATTGTGTGGACCTATTTGTCCATGCACCGGTATGGTCTCTTCCACTCGAAGCTTTATAGTGATGATTTTTCCTCCCAGAATTATCATTCACAAAACGACCGCTACCAATTTTTCTTGTCTTGGGGCTTTCTCCCCTCTTAAAATTCTTGATGAGAGATTTCCTCTCTACATCCTCTTCCTCCAGTTTGTTTAAGTCCGATTGAGGGATTGTCGGCTTATCCTGGGGTAAGACATCTTTTTGCACTCTCCGCATAGTGGCCATTGTAAAACAGTTAAGTGAAGCTTGTCCGTGAAAAGGGGCTTCTCATTTCATTTGGTCCACTTTATCAAATTTATTTTTCCTTTTATTGTTAGGCCTGATTTTGCTCCGGGGCGTGTCCAGGTCCTGATCCATGTTCCCACTTGTGGGTGTTCCCTCATGTGCTATGCTACACCTTTCTACAAAATTCTCAATGTCCCATCTTGCTTTGGGCCAATAATAATTGTGAGCCACCTTTTGAATGATGGTACCTATCTTCTCATGGTCCCCATCTGGTTTCACATGTAGGCTCCTTATTAAGTCTGCCCTATATCTTTTTGGAAGAACCAGCTGTCCGTGACCATTGGATCTAGCTCCAGTCTTCCTATACATCAACTTGTTTTTCATGTAAAAATCTCCCTTGCCTGGAGTTGTATGACAAGTTGACAATTTTCTGAAACAAGGCTTGAGTGTTTTATCCCCAGCCTGTGCCTTCCTCATCTCTTCTGGAGTGGTATCTAACATAATATCCTCCTCCTGTCTTGAGGTCGACCTGACCTGAAGGGTTGCCATATACACAGGTTTCCTTCTGCAACGGTCAGTGTCATGATTGTCCATCTGACAATTCTTACACCACCTTTTTCCTTGGTTGAAAGATTTTCTTTCATCATATTTCCTTTCATCGAATTGTGGGAATTTATTTTTATTTTCATACCGTGGCCTATCAAATTGGTGCTTACCTTTATTTTGATCCCTAGGATCAAATTTATTAAAGTTCTGTGGTGCCCTAAAGTTATCCACCTGTTTCTTTTTATTACCTGTTACCTCTGCTTGAGCGCTTGATACCTTTCAGCAACATTTAGCAACTCACCCAGCCTCTCTGCACCTTGTTCCATGAGAAACTTTCTCAGGTCTGGAGCCATGGACTCTCTTAGTTGCTCTATAAGGACCATTTCCTTAAGATCTTGGGTTTTCCCCAGAGAAGTCCATTTCTCCAAGTATGTCTCGATTCGTGCAGAGAACTGGTGATAGGTTTCACCTGACAGTAGTTTAGCATTCCTAAATTTTTTCCTGTAAAACTCTGCATTCTTTTCATACCTTAACAAAAGAGCCTGCTTTAGCATGTCATAATTTTCCTGATCACCTCTGCTCATTTTTGCAAAAACTTCATAAGCTGCCCCACGAAGTCCCTGAGATAACTTTAAGCTCCACCTTTCTCTCTCTAACCCATACGTGGTAGCTAATAGTTCGTACCTATTTATATAGCTCTCAATATCATCGTCTTTCTCAACAAAATGATCTAAATGAAAGTTCATAGCTGAGGTTGAGGCTCCCTGAGTAACCGTAGCATCAGAGGCAAAGGGACTGGCACCATTTTCAGGAGCATGGCCTTGAAACTCAAACTCCCTTAGTCGTAACTCATGTTCCCTTTGTAATCTCTTCTCCTCCTTTTCTGCTTCCCTCTCTGCAGCTAATCTCTTCTCTTCTCTTTCTGCAGCTAATTTCTTCTCTTCCCTTTCTGCAGCTTGTCTTCTTTCCTCGGCTTCCAATGCTTTAGCCTCTTTGTCAGCCTCAATCTGCAACCTCTTAGTCTCAGCCTCAGCTTCAAATTGTAACTTCTTAATTTCCCTTTCAGCCTCTAACCTTCTTTCGGCTTCTTTTTCTAATCTTCTTTCTTCGCGTTCAATAAATTTGTCACATTCCGTTGTGACATAGGCAACCATAACTTGCCCATCTAATCCTAACTCTTTTGCAGTCTGAACCGCAGCAGATCGAAATTTGGCCAGGTCCGCCATTGTCTATCAGGTAAATTTTTATAATGTCTACCCAACAATTCAATTTCTAACTATATATCTAATGGACAACACAGGCACCGTGAGCTCAACCTTATTTAATTCCACCCAAGGATACCTTTTAATTCTTATATTCCCTGAAGTGAATTACCCCCAATATTTTTAATAGTTAAAGATTCAAAATCCCAAGAGCGAGACCCCAATATATGTGGTGAAGTGGGATGTTATAAATACTTATAGGGAACTTAGTGTACTGACTGAGATCAGCTGTGAAGGTATCTATATCTATTAAGAGTAGTGTATTATAGATAACCTTACTTGCTACCACATATCTATATATCTCAGTCAGAATTATTCTGGAATAGTGTGATGCTACGTTATGTGTCTAGGGTATGAGTATGGTGAAGTGTAAGTCACAACAACAGACAGATAAACAATTTAATTTAATCCACTACTCTTGACAACACTGTGACACTCACATACATATAACACTCTACAAAGATATCTTAAAAGAGTCACTGATAAACTTTCAAATAACAATATGTATTCATTACTGGCATGAATGAATATGTGTCCTGATTCAACTACAAGGGAACCAGGAATCACAATCAATTTAAATTACAAGTTATGTACAGAATGTATTTAATATGAATATTGTAGTGACATATATTATTACAAATGTTCTATGTGTGTCAGTTGTGTAGTAGTAAAATGAGGTAATACTGGTTTTGTTTTGTTCAAGCTCTGTTGGTATTTGTCATCATGACTTCAATAGTTTGTCTTTAGGGACCAGTATTGGAGATGTTCACAGTTCCTGATTTTAAGACAAGTAAATTCCCCTCTTAATGTTAATTTTAAAAAGTCAGTTCAAGATGAGGGGACATAATGTTGAGCTCAGCTGGCCAAGTTAGCTTATCTGGCGTGATGGCGGCAGGAAAGGACTCCTCTGCTCGAATTCTCCTCTGGGCTCAGGAGACACCTCACTGATAGCTAAAAAGACCAAGGAGTATGCTGTCCGACACTGGATTCAGCAAAGCTCTGACCAGGTGCTGCTCAGTACCATCAAGACCACTGTCCCTGAAATCAAGAAGGATGTACCTTCTACTTCATAACTAACTTAAACTCTCCTGTTACATTGATCACAACACAGCACAAACATTGAGTTCAGAGCATTAGGCCAACTGTCAGCTTCATTTGAAATACTTTATTCCAGTATTACCCTTCTTAATGGTTACTACGCCTCTGCACTTCCAGCATTATTTCTTTCTAGTCAATCATCCAGGTGTCAGTGTACTGTTTGGCCATTCCATGCCGTTTTACTTCTCTCCGACACCCTCTGTTCAGGCTGGAGCATTACAGGCTTTACCTCACGTTGGCCACTGAACTACACATATATATACAGGCATAAATCAACAATTCACATTCAATTTTCATTAAAAGATATTGAATGGTTCAAGCTTACCACAATTCATACGAATAAACACAGATACGTTGATTAGCAATGAATTCTGGCACAAACTGGCACAAATTCCCATCTGCTTATCTTCCAGGCTTTTATTTAGCCAAATATATGCTGGCTTCAACGCACTGATGCTTTATCAAGCTATTTTAAACAAGTGGTTTCGAACTAACGCTCCCAAGTGTGTATATCAGCGAGTCTGACCAATGAGCCCCGTTTCGACAAGTGTTTGAAAAAATGTTACCTTTCCCCGTTTCCCCTAACAACCAAGATAGTATTTATAGCCCGACCAATCGTGGTTAGGCTTTCATTTGTTGCGCTCCAATCAATTTGGAGTTTACATGGTAGGCTATTTCTGTAACGTAAATTTTTTTTTCAAACACGTTAAAAAAAAATCTTATGAGCAGAAATGATTTTATGCTGTCAGGCACCCCCAATATTTTATTTTGGGTATAATTTATTAATTCCTGGACTATTTGCGTAACGTTTTACATATTATTTGTCAGCAAGCCCTAAGGAACCCAAAAATACAAATTTAAAGGAGCTACGTGGCTGCATTCAAAATATGCAATTTCTTCTACCTCCTGTTTCGAAGATGTGCTGTCTGGGTACTGTTATGTTCTCAACCGTAAACCCATCTAATGTTATCTTTTCTAATAAGCGTTTTTTATGATTTATAAACCTAACTCTGGGAAAGGGTAGTGTATTTTATCACTGTCCGTCTGAAAAAAAATTAGTGCATGTAGACTTACACGCGTGATGCATGCGTTCCTGATTTCCAGCCCTCCCCTCTCTCTTTATCCTTTTGTCCATCTGTTCGTTCGTTTTGGTAACGCAGTATAATTAATGTTAGGATTAATTTAGGTCATTACGCAGTACGTCTCAATGTTTTTCTTAGAAATGCAGCACACGTTTCATTGAAGAAGGCGGGTAATAATACAGTAAGCTTTTATATCAACGTGAAAGCGTTACAATTTGCAGACGAAGCAGAAAACAAGGGGGATTTCGAGTACATTCTTTGTGACAGCACTGTTATTTTACCATTGCTCTTCTCTTTATTAATTTTATTTGTTAGGCTTCATATTAACCTAATAATTTATATATGTGGATTAGAATATTTCATGACATACATGCACCGACCAAGCAAACGGCACAGAAAGTTTACCAGTTAGCTAAAATCAAACATTTCCTAGATGAAGACGCACGAAAATTGTTCTATACATCTCACATACAAGCAAACCTTGACTATTGCTCCACAATCTGGGATGGTTGCTCAATGTCCAACACTACAAAAGCGTGCAGTGCCTCTAGTCTCTGACAACTGCCTAACTCAGTGTGTAGATCTACATAAAAATCTCCAAATACTGCCCTTAAGAAAGCGCCTTCTGTTTAACAAAGCTAAATTTGTTCACAAAATCCTGTCACATAATGCTCCAGCATATCTGTGGCCAATGTTCAAATGCAATGAAAGACGCAGTCGACGCTTAAACAAATTGCACGTGCCCAAGCCTAGGCTTGACTTATTCAAGAAAAGCTTAGCGTACTCTGCTGCTCATCTTTGGAATAGTCTTCCACATAACCTAAGAAACAACCTCAGTCCCTATTCATACAATCGTAGATTTTTCGAATACTTTACGAGTTCTGATTACATCCCCCCCCCCCCCCCCCCCCAATCGGATTATCTTTTCTTATAATATCAACTGTAGGTTCTAATGACGATGTTTGTACTTTTCAACATATTTTATGTCATGCTTATACGTAGTCAATGTTAATAAGAGTGTGCTATTTTATTTTACTTTACAACATTGAATTCCTTGAAAATGAAATGTAAAATCCAAGTGAGAATAAATGAATTCAATATGAAAGGTGAGAGAAAGGAAGGGCAGAATGTCAGCTTGCCCAATTCTCAACCCTTTGAAAATAAAGTTCGTTCATTCGTTCGTTCTTCTATGGGACTTTTTTTTTACCTTGTTCACGGGCCAATTGGCAGCATCTTCACCAGCCGAATGCAGTCAAGTGACCAAAGATTAAACAGTCTTCATTTAATCTGACCCAAGCTGGGTCAGATTAGCGCAAGTCCATATTCGGTAATCCTCAAAGGTTCGTCCTTGTTGTTGCGGGGGAATCGCAGCTACCACAAAAACTTCAAGAGACAAGCCTATCATCCTTACGATGACGGGTCTAGATCTAGTGGCTTTGAGGAGATCATAATGTACATGAAAACTTCTAGAAGGTAATCCCCGCCCGCGCTTTTACATGGTCAAAGAAGCTGTAATCTTGTGAAAGTTTGTCAATACAAACTGTTAGTTCCAATGTGAATTAACTGGGTTTTTGTTTTGTTTTTTTTTAGGAAAAGAGTGGAAGGCTTATCTCATTGTAATCCAAACAAACGAATATAATTTTTTTTTGGGTAAAATCAGTATAAAATAGAAGTAGCTTATATGAAATACACAGTAGAACGTTCCAGCATGTAAACAAGTTTGTCTTCATCAGGAAAAAATAGACAGTAGGCAGTTGGTGATGTAAATAACTTTAGATTAACCTAATGTCACGTGCCATTGGCTGAGCGGTTAGAGCTCTTGTCTCACGCGGCACAGTTCCCGGATTCCAGTATCAAAACCTGGTAGCGTCACGCTCCAGTCTGTCCAGCTATAAATGGGTACATGACTCTTAACTTTGCTCTTGAACTAGGGAAGGAAAAAGCAGCGAGGAAAGAAACTGTTCACCCACACCTCATAAAGAACCTGGACCTGGTATGGTGAAGTCTTTAACAGTTCACTCCTCTACGCGGGTAGCTTCACTGGGACTAGACCTACCTTTTTTTATGTAAAAATGTAAAGACAATTAAGTAAATAAAAGAATCGTATTAATTTCATTTATCTCTAGTTATAAAGACAACAATATAAAGCTGACATGACAACGAAGCCATGACATAAAATTGTCATTTCGTCGTCTTAAGTTGGCAGTATAGTGAAGTCTCTAACCATTGACTCACCTGTGGGTAGTATCTGCTATGAAACCATCTTTACCTTTTTTAAGTGTGCAGTCAACAAAGTTCATACACAAAAATGTTTCATCTTTGAAGTAGGACAGACAGAAACCAGGACCTGAGCGCTGATGCTTGTAAAGTTGGTCGTTACCAGCACGGTACAGTCATTGACGGAGCTAAAATAAATATCAGCTCTTCACAAATTTTGTATTCATGGCACCTGAAGCTGTGAAAATCAATGTTACGTTTACAGGGTCGGTTTGTTTTTTTTTTTTTTTTTAGCATTCTTCCTTCAGCGTTACGGGTATGCTGGTGTTGTCATTCTGCCTCAGGGCTAGTGTTGCCAGGTCTAGCGTGACTTTGTCGAGAAAGATGAGGGGAAGTGTGGTCAGACAATGGATGGGTGTGAAAAAAGGTCATTCGTCTTATGACTAGATAGGACACATAAGAACCTAAATAAATATAATTGTTTTTCCATTTCCGGGCACGCTGTTCGCAGGCAGCAAAAGTGTTAAGACTTCGATGCCTTTAGGGAAGTACCTAGTTTTCATTTTTATATTTGTTTAGGTTCTTATGTGTCCTATCTAGCCTTCACTTTCTTTCCTTTCCCTGACGAAGGCCTTGTGGCCGTAACGTTGGCTATTTTCTTTGTCTTTTGTCCTCGTAAGACGAATCACCTTTTTTCGATTTTTTTTTCACACCCATCCATCGTGACTTTGTAGGAATGTGGTTGGCTGTTGATGTCATATTTGCCCACAAATAAAATCTACAGTGTGCCCTTTTGTCATTGTTTTGTCTTTCTTGTTAAAAATTATTTTCTCGTTTCAAAATCGGTTCCCGTTTCTGAAAGTTGTGACACTCATCTCCTCTGATTGCGATAATTGGCAAATCCCGTCATGGAATCCTCCAATTGTTGTGTGTGGCCACGTTTCAGATATAATAGAAAATGTAGTCAACGCTTAAACAAATTACGTGTTTCCAAGGCTAGGTTTGATTTCTTCAAGGAAGTCTTAGCTTAGGCTGCTGCTCATCTGTGAAACAATCTGTCGCATGACCTAAAGCGCACACTCAGTCCCTGTTCATACAAATCGAAGATTTTTCGAATACTTTATTAATGCTGATTATATGTCCTCCTAATCTGAATATGTGCGTTCAAATCGTTATATAATATATTGTTTTGTGGGATTTCATGATTATGTTTTTTAAATCTAATTATTACTTGATTATGACACAATATTGTAAATGTGACAGTGCTGACATGTTATTTTTATATTACATTATTTCATTGCTTAAAATTAATACTTCAGGTACATATGACAATGAATGGGTATAGTATGAACGATGAGACAAAGAAGGGCAGTATGTTATATGGGCTTTTGCCACACATAATTGTTACACTTTTGAAAATACAGTTCAATCTTTCGTTCAATGAAACCGGGGAAGATTTCAGATGCCTCATCTGACGTACATACCAGGTTCAACCATTCACTTCAAAACGTGAATAAATCAGACATCTTGGTTGGAGTTTTGCCTTGTTTCATTCAACCTAGACACACGGTCAGTCAGTTATACTAGGGTGCATATCCAAGTATGAAAGACCTTGTGGCGTAGTAAACAGAGAACTTATTTTGCGTCGACTTTAACTGTAGTTTTTTTAGTAATTAGGCTGTAACTGTAGTTATTAGAACGGGGGGAGGAGGAACAAGCGTAATTAAGCACGACAAAATACTGAACATCACAGAACGAACGAACGAACTTTATTTTTAAAGGGTTGAGAATTGGGCACGCAGGCCCGTCTGACATTCTGCCCTTCCTTTCTCTCACCTTTCATACTGAATTCATTTATTCTCACTTGCATTTTACGTATCAATTTCAAGGAATTCTAAGTTGTAAAGTAAAATAAAATAGCACACTCATATTAACATTAACTACTTATAAACATGACATAAAATATGTTGAAAAGTACAAACATAGTCATTAGAACCTACAGTTGATATTATAAAAAGCAACACCAGTGGCTGGCTATATAAACAAAACAGGATCAGGTGACTTGGACACTTATTCTGTTCTCAGTGTATTTTTCATTCATTTCTGATTGTATTTTTTAATTATTTTCTCTATGTATTTTTCATTAATTTCTCAATGTATTTTTTACTCTTTTCTCTGTGTATTTTTCATTCATTTCTCATTGTATTTTTTATTATTGTCTCTGTTTTTTTTTTTAAATTCTTTTCTCATATTTTTTTATTACTTTCTCAGTAAATTTTTTATTCATTTCTCAGTGTATTTTTTATTTATTTCTCAATGTATTTTTTATTCATTTCTCATTGAATTCTTGGTTCTTCTCCCTCTGTGTTCATGGGTCTGTATTATATATTTGACGCCGAAAATATCAGTTTAACAAGTTTTCTTGGTGTGTGCCGAACCCCCCGCAAACTTTCAGGTTAAGCTAGCCATCTCTTTTCCTCTCTCCCTATTCTTATTCAGACAAACACACACATACAGACACACTTACGCACATCCACCTGCATGTTTGTTATGTGCGAGCAGGAGCTGGCGAAGTAACAGTCTCCCTACCCTCTGTTCAAACACACCAGAAATCTCAATCAACTTCAAACGGTTACCTGAATGCGGAGCGTCCAAATCATTTTGCTTGTCAAGATGGCCAAGTTGAGGAAAGCTGACGTAGCTAAATAAATACCTTCCTCTCTCTTCAAATGAGGAGCCAGTGTTTGCTTGAAATCTATTTATATTGGCAAGGAGGAATGTGTTTTCTTTGTCATTTCAAGGTTCTGAAACTCTTCTGTGATTGGAAAACCGAAAGCTTTATGAGCAGTTCGTTTGTTGTAGCATTAATGATGAATAATTACAAATTAGGCTTGTGTCGGCAAGTTACTTTCGTTAAAAAAAAATTTTGAGTTTTCATTTTCATTTTTTTTTAAAATACAAAAAACGTGAGGCAGAGCGCAGTAGTAGTTCTCTTCAGCCGTAACTGACCTTGGAGATGATGTGACCTTGAGGTGATAACCGTCAGCTGTTTTTTTTTAAATATATTATTTAATCATTTTTGTTTTCCATTCGGCGTGTAATTTTCTCTTCTGCTGGCTGCAAGATCTTCTTTTCGCCTAATATTAGGTGGCACCGTAGGGAGCGTCTCGGCGTGGTGCGATCGGCAGCTTCGTCCTTTCCAGGTTGCTGAATTTATGTCCAGTGCCCTCATACATCGTCGTGCACGCATCTTTCAACCTCGGCTGTTGCCATCTGCCATCTGCCAGTTGTCCGTGGAAAATATCTTCGGGGGTGCAACCACCTACCTTGCGGCGGACATGACGAATCCATCGTAATCTGTCTTGTCTAAGCTGTGTATACATGCTCTGAACGCCAGCACCTCGACATCAGAGCTCACTAACGTTTGTTAAGAAGGACTGTGAACAATTGCAGGTAACATGGGAAGTTTTACCGAGAACCACGAGAGAAATACATCCCACGTTATGACCATGAACTTCTTCTCGGGACATGGACGCACGATAACAGCACAGATAGGATCAGGGGAAGTAATCTGACGGCATGAGAGTAAATGTTGTCCCTTAGCGGATACTGCCGTTCTCCGCACTGTTATATTTTGTTACACAGCATTCTCCCCACTATTAACTTTCGTGACACTGTAGTTCTCCATTGGTGCATTTGTAGCCGGGGCAGGTGTTCCTTAGGACTGGAACGGCACCATATTACATCATGTGGCAGTGCCGGTATATGCAGTATTTTCAGTTTACTTTACAGAGAGCAGATGTTTAACTGGCCTAATCACCAGAGATTTAGATTTCTCTCTTAAATTTGTGTTACCAGGTTCGATTTTCTTCTCTTAGGTGTTGATGTAGCGAATTTAATTGAAATGGATAGATTTCTTATCTAGATCTCAAAACTGTAGTAATTCACCTTTTCAACAGCGTTCGATTTCATGCAAAACTTTTAATATCTTTCAGCATGAAACTTAAAATTTCAACAAAGTCTGGAATTCAGAACATTTTTACAATAATAAGTATAATAAAATTCTATCATCTCATCAGATGCTTTCCTCGATGCAAAAATCCCTTTTTGCATCCTTGTCTCGTAGGCCTACTCAATTGTCAAATATGGCGAACCTTCTCATTCCACCGTGTTCCTTCTTTTAAGTTACAGTCTTATTTTAGGTTCGACGACATTTACCCATCTCCTCAGATTTGTCCTTGATTTCTTTATAATCATAAGCATTCCTTGAGTTAAATGCTTTCCAACACAAGAATATTTTCTACTCTACATGGTTTGAGGTGTAAGACTATGTTTTTGCAAATTGACTCAAATCCTCGAACCTAGTTCTGCTGCGACTAGGGTTGGGAGCTCTATTCAAAATACATATTTAACGATTGTCACTACTTACGCCAGTAAGAAAATTATAACCACTCAATGTCCTGAAATACACATTTTATAAGAAATGTTGAAGTTTGATTCTCTCAAACTAAGAAATATGTAGAGCTGGACCAGATACGACCTCTTGAGTTGCGCTCTTTCATTCTACTGCCCAAATGGCGTCGTTGTTCCACTTTCCCCGGGGTAAATCTGAGCTATCCGATTGGTCAGGGGAAATCACCCAATTATTAGAAATGACGTGTAGAAGCGACTCTACCCTAAATATGTGACACTATTTATTATTTTCTGTTTCTCATAAAATATAAAATTATGGGGTGGTCTGTGCTTCCTCTGTCTTGTAAGAATATAGTCTGTTTCCAAAGGAACAACTATGTACACGGCCACACATTCCATTTACACAGCACTCAGCGTGAAAACTTTCTAGTAAAGTGCTGGCTAGTCTACCGCCCCTGTAAATTACGAGATGGGTTATTCCAACGTTAAACCACATCACTTCATACAGGGTCGAACGAGTACAAAGTCATTGGGAGTCTTGCACAACAACCCGGAAACTAGCATTTCTGTCTGTCCGCCCTCAACAACTAATGACATTCGCTTTGCTGGAGATGACGGTGGCTCGCTCACTTATGCCATTGTTTTGACAGTCTCACAACTTATTCTGGAGCTACAGTCCAGTAGTGACCATGTCATATTTGATTTAAATTCATTGAAAAAGTTTGTTAACGCGAATTGTCCCGACCGTACTTTTATAAAAGAAAAAAGAAACAAGTAAATATGACACAGCTTTTGGTCATCCCCTGTAACCATTTACTAACTTGTCACCACATTTACCATTATGTGAGTTTTGTCTACATTTTCGGCATAACCTGTCAGCTGAATGTCCTGCAGAATATTTCGAGTATAAACGTTCTGCTTCAAATTGGTGCACGTGGAACTGATATCAAGAACCAGACAAGTTCTCGTAGAATAAGAATTAACAACAAGATGATGGGGATGCATTGGACACACACATTGAGGAACCTGTCGGAAGCATTACCAGGCTGACCTTGTTCTGGAAACCTGAGAGTAAGAGAAGTTGAGATAGACCGACGAACACATAGAGAAGACAACTGGTGACAGAAAGGAAAATGATGAAGAAGACAGGGAAAGAACATGACAGGATGGCACATGACAGGATGGCACATGACAGGATGGCACATGACCGGATGGCACATGATCGGATGGCACATGATCGGATGGCACATGATCGGATGGCACATGACAGAAAGACTTGCTAGTGTTTGTTGAAGGCCTATACTCCTTGGGGAAAGATTATTGTCTGTTTGATTGATTAACAGACGCTCATTACACCGTGAAAGCTAAATTGAACACCGGTTAAAAGAACACGCGTGATTTTCTTGGTGCAGTATTCACAGGTATAGTCGTTGCGGTCTGTAGATTTGGTCCTGTATTAGTATATGATCTTCATTTAAGGCCAATCACGTCATATATATTCATTCATTCATAACCCCCCACTCCGTCATATATATAGGGGCCCTGAAATACCTTACAATAGCTGTATTTGTCACAGTATAATTTATCTATTATACCACACTAATCACGTTGTTTGATATGTGAGGTATTGTATACAACAATGTAGCCAGCTGCCAACAGAAAACATCATTTTAAAAGGTCGATTTTCTGGACCAAGGCGTTCTTTAAAGTATAGATGGAACATTCAGACGTAGCTGGCAAATTAAAGAGCTGTTGTAAGCCTGGTTGGTAATTAGAACTATTTTACGCCTGACCGGAGAATAGAACTGTTTTAGGCCTGACCGGAGAATAGAACTGTTTTAGGCCTGACCGGAGAATAGAACTGTTTTAGGCCTGACCGGAGAATAGAACTATTTTAGGCCTGACCGGAGAATAGAACTATTTTAGGCCTGACCGGAGAATAGAACTGTTTTAGGCCTGACCGGAGAATAGAACTGTTTTAGGTCTGACCGGAGAATAGAACTATTTTAGGCCTGACCGGAGAATAGAACTATTTTAGGCCTGACCGGAGAATAGAACTATTTTAGGCCTGACCGGAGAATAGAACTATTTTAGGCCTGACCGGAGAATAGAACTATTTTAGGCCTGACCGGAGAATAGAACTATTTTAGGCCTGACCGGAGAATAGAACTGTTTTAGGCTTGACCGGAGAATAGAACTATTTTAGGCCTGACCGGAGAATAGAACTATTTTAGGCCTGACCGGAGAATATAACTATTTTAGGTCTGACGGGAGAATAGAACTGTTTTAGGCCTGACCGGAGAATATAACTGTTTTAGGCCTGACCGGAGAATAGAACTATTTTAGGCCTGACCGGAGAATAGAACTATTTTAGGCCTGACCGGAGAATAGAACTGTTTTAGACCTGACCGGAGAATAGAACTGTTTTTAGACCTGACCGGAGAATAGAACTGTTTTTAGACCTGACCGGAGAATAGAACTGTTTTTAGACCTGACCGGAGAATAGAACTGTTTTTAGACGTAGATAATTTTACTTGCAGTCTTATCATTGCTGTGCTTTTCCTTATAAATAAATTTGCCATTGTGTCTCCTTGTGCGTCTCTCTTAGTTGGTATGTATGTGTGTATGTAGGTACATTCGGTGTGTGTCCGTGCGTGTTGAAGGGTAGTGAAGGAATAAATATGTAAATACTGTATTTATCCCCCTTGCCTTAATCCTATTTGGCATACTGACAATAAGTTACAAAAAATTCGCCAGTTTGTTTACCGATGTACAACCACACAACGAGAGCAAGTCCAACAAGAAAATAAATGTGAATGTAGTACATGTTTCCCTCACACATGTCACTACAACAACGCGAAATCTCATCCAGTTAAAATAGTGGGTCCATTACTTACTAGTGTTTTTCAATACCACGGCCAGTATTTAAACTTGTTACTGTGTTTGCACAAAATGTTGAGCAAGAGATGTCAGGTGTGTGTGCGCGCGCGCGATGTTGTTCAGAAGTATATCAAACAAAGTTAACTCTACACGGCCTAAAGTGGTTTCAGGAGTATATCAAGCAAAGTTAACTCACGGCCTAAAAAGGTTTCAGAAGTATATCAAGCAAAGTTAACTCAACACGGCCTAAAAAGGTTTCAGAAGTATATCAAGCAAAGTTAACTCAACACGGCCTAAAAAGGTTTCAGAAGTATATCAAGCAAAGTTAACTCAACAAGGCCTAAAGAGGTTTCAGAAGTATATCAAGCAAAGTTAACTCAACAAGGCCTAAAGTGGTTTCAGAAGTACTTGTATATCAAGCAAAGTTAACTCAACAAGGCCTAAAGAGGTTTCCGTGGTGTATCTGAAAGACAAAGAAAGAATATGCCTACTGTTCACTCTAACATGAGGTTGTGTACTAACATGAGGTTGTGTAGGGCAACCTCATCATGTCAAACAAATTGATTAAGAAACCACCGCTACAAGGGCACGTGAACCTTTAGGTACAAGCTCGTGCAGGAGGGAGGGCTAGCTTAAAGCTGTGACTACCTGTTTCATGAGGAACAACAACAGTCACCACAATCATATTCTGAAATGAACTTCCCTGTTTGCCAGGAGTCCAGCTGTAGCCGGGATTTGTGAGGTCAACATTTAAATGAAGTGGCTTAAAGTTCCGATTTTTTTTTTTTTTTAATTAATATACTTAGTTTCTTAGAGATCAGTTGATGAACGTTGTCACCAGGGCTGTGGCGTCGGAGTTTTAAACATTTCAGGAGTCCGAAAAAATATTTAGGCCGACTCCAAAACCCTGGTTGTCACTTTTTTTAAGAGCAAATAGAGATAACTGTCGCCGCAAGGGAAGAAGAGCGTTCATGTGTGTCCTAGAAAATTCTCCTTCTTCTCTGCTTATTGAACTCTTTAGGCTCAGTCCCACCTGTCTATTTCCATTCTTCTCTGTCTTTGACAGTCTGGTTCCCACCTATTTTTCTTGTTTCTAAGAAACAAAATGCGATGTAAACATTAGGTAGGATTTTAAAAGGGCAAACTCCTTTTTTTCTATCGTAATTTTGCAGGTCTGACCGGTCGCGGTATGTGGACGGGGCGGGCGATAGCGCGGACAGGGTCACTAGCAGTCCCACATCATGGAACAACGGGTTACCTGGGTAGGCCACCAAACACTTGAAGTCTTGTGTGTTTTATCTTGATTCTGTTCAATGTTTACGAGTTGTATGTTCGTTCTGTGAAATTTTCTGGTTCATCTTCATTTTGTGATGTAGTTCATGTTTTTCTTAAGTCCTTGAAATATTTCTTGTGTTTCTTAATTCTGTGAAATGTTTCATGTATTGCTAATTCCGTACAATATTTGTTTTGTATTTGTTATGTGAAATAGTTAACGTGGTTTATGCTCTTTCTGTAAAACTGGTTCGTGTAGCATCTTCATTTTGTGAAATATTTTTTGTTCTTGTGTATTCCATGAATTTTTATTTTCTGTTTATTATGCGGAATAGTAATAGATTTTGTGTTTATTTTGGTGAAATATTTTGTGTTTTTCTGTATTGTTAGAAATATTTTGTGTTTTTCTGTATTGTTAGAAATATTTTGTGTTTTTCTGTATTGTTAGAAATATTTGGTGTTTTTCTGTATTGTTAGAAATATTTGGTGTTTATTGAATGAAAAACTTACGTATTTTTGTTTATTATATGAAAAAATGTACGTGTGCAAAATCAAGATAAAACGCAAAATTTTTTTCAAAGAATAAACGCACAGTTTATTCTTTGAAAAAAATTTTGCGTTTTATCTTGATGTTGTTAAATATTCTCTCTCTTTCTCTTCTTCCCCCTCCCCCCCCCTCCCCCTCCCCCCCCCCCCCCCCCCCCCCCCCCCCCGGAATGGTGAAATAGTCTATGATTTGTGTTTAATATTTAAAATTGTTCGTGTTTTTTTTTTTTTTTTTTTTTTTCGTTCTTTGAAATAGTCAGTTCATGTGTGTTTTTAGTTAAGTTTTTATTTATTTATTTGCGATCTTCATATGGTTCTTCTGTTACATTTTTAAATAGTCTTTTCGTATTTTGTCTTCGTGCTTTTAAATAGTAAGTTGCGTTTTTTTATTCATGTTTAATAAATATTTCACGGTTTGCCTTCATTCTGCAAATAGCTAATTCATGTTTTACGTTCATTCTATGAGTAGCTAGTTCATGTTTTACGTTCATTATGTGAGTAGCTAGTTCATGTTTTACATTTATTCTGTGAGTAGCTAGTTCATGGTTTGCTTTCATTCTGCAGATAGCTAGTTCATGTTTTACGTTCATTCTGTGAGTAGCTAGTTCATGTTTTACGTTCATTCTGTAAGTAGCTAGTTCATGGTTTGCTTTCATTCTGCAGATAGCTAGTTCATGTTTTACGTTCATTCTGTGAGTAACTAGTTCATGTTTTACGTTCATTCTGTGAGTAGCTAGGTCATGGTTTGGTTTCATTCTGCAAAGATCTAGTTCATTTTTTACGTTCATTCTGCAGATAGTTAGTTCATGGTTTGCCTTCATTCTGCGGATAGCTAGCTTATGTTTTACGTTCATTCTGAAAATAATTAGTTCATGGTTTGCCTTCATTCTGCAAATAGCAAGTTCAAGTTTTACGTGCATTCTGCAAATAACAAACTTATGTGTGAAACAAAGAGTTCATATTTTCTATAAGTCAGTCGTCATTCAGCTGAAATGTATAGACTGGTGCTGAGTCAGCAATGGAAAGAGATCTTACTGGGGATAGAAAGAGAAACGCCATGTACGCTGTAATTTTTAAAACAAACAAAAACAAACAAGCAAACAAAAACATCTTAAATAAAAAGTTCTCGGATGTGCAATCGGGAAAACCCGTTTTAAGGTTTTTGTTAATCAGAATCGACCTAACTGCACTCGGGCAAACCCATAGGTGCTCACTCTCCCTCAGCAAATGCCGAAGAGTTTGAATGCTAATTGTACCCGTAGCACGCTGGTTGTACATACGACGGATGCATCCTCTTTCACGTCTATCTCTGCTGGTCCCACGTTTGATGCCAAACTCCAACAGTCTCAGCCTTGTTAATGCGTGCATTGCAGTGTCATTATCTAGCAGGTTGTAGTAAAATCTGCGAGAATAATCGCTCTTTTCAGTAAGATTTTAGTCATAAAATGATAATAAATAAACCCGCCCTATTGTGTCTGACGGTGATGCTCTCACACGCCAGCAACGCTGCCTTTTGTGCAGTGCTAAAGCCTATAGAACGATCCCACGGTAAAAATCTAACACGCGTTTTAGTTTCGGTTTTGAAAACGTACTACCAACATTTAACATTTTGCCAGATCTGCTGCATACACACTGCAGCCAAGACTTATAATTAACGACTTTGCGGAAGTATGCCGCCAAACTGCTATCTGAATTAACGTATTCTGTCAACTTTAACGCAAAATTTAGTAGTAATCCTTACATTTTTTGGTAGTGTTACACGATACAATACAAAATATTTAACGCCTATTCTTAACCCGCCATGCCAACACCCCGCTTCGCTTGACACATTCTGCCATGCATATATACACGCTGCGACAAAGCCAACAGAAGCAAACACGCAGACAATTTTATTGCCTCCTCGCGGTAATGTTTCTGACGTCACAAAAACAAGTTAGTTATTTGAAAATACATGCTGGCGAGATGAAAGAGAGGGAAAGATGGCGGTCTTGTGTAAAAATTTTATTTGACGATGGACTATGACAAAACTTGAAAATCTAAACCAATATGAATCTGACCATAAAAATCATATGGTAGTATAGCTTAGAGTCCACTGAGCAAGAATGTGTTTTAAATAATATGGTAGTACTAGAATTTGCCAAGTTATTGAGAAAATACTAAATGTCTACGGACGCTCGACCAGAGAGACTGTCGTTCCTGCTTGTTTTTTATAACGGTAGTGGGGACGCGAGCTTAGAAGAGAGGCATTGAGGAAATTCAAATTCGCTTGGGTAAAAAGAGTATAATAGGAGAAGGGGAGCGGTAGGAAAAATGTAATCCAAAACGAAACATCTTTTTGTATTGGGCATAACTAAAGCAGACTGGCCAATCGACTACCAGACGCAGAGTATGGTTGGAATTGTTTTTGTTTTTCAAAAACTGCATTTGAATTCTGGTAGTCGCAAGCTTTCGATTGGCCAGTGCTACTAAATATTAGCAAAAAGCTTTCACTATTCATTGCCAGTTGAACAGTATTTTTTATTCAGATACGCTGAGAACAGCTGTGATAAATTTAAAAGTAAATTAAATAACTAAATAAGTATTTCACATTCTGGACGGAGCAGAAGAAACGGAGGCTATTCTTTGCAAGTCAGCGTCATTTGTTTATATTTCTTGATTTGTGGTAAGAATGCTTTATGAATTTAATATGTTTAATCCCATTACCAAAGTTAGATACTGCTATTGGGAAAAAGTGAAGGACGTGCCGGGAGCAGACATTGTTGAGTCCTCACGTTGAAATGTATCTAACTAATGTATGTTGTCATGATTATGTTTGAATATTATTGTATTAGAGTATATTAGTAAGCCTCCATGTTCAAGGAACACTGTTCAACATGCCTGAAGCATTTATATTTAAAAAGAAGAGAAAAAAATATATAAAAGGAAATGTGGTTACCCCACATTATATTATTGAGGAAAACTATGTAAACGTACAGTGGCGTATCTGCCATAGGGACCTGAGGTGTGGTCACAGCAAGGTGGGAGTCATGTAAAGTTAGGGGCGAGTGCACCTGTAATGCACGCGAGGCTGACCCCATACCTCCGTAGGGAAATAAATAATACCAAAAGTGATCAGATATAAAAGGCCAGGGTGTCCTTTTGTTGCAGAGGTTTTGTTTCCTGTTGCTTGGGCGTGTGACGTGATATCGATATTTCTGCAACTACACACTATCTTATCATTCAACAAGAAACCCCAGGTGATATGTTAAGGACCTGGGTATATCTGACAGTTTCGTTTTAAATAAACCTTGGTATTTCAAATCATACTCAGGAAGTTGATGGGGTATGATGATAATACAGCCCCTCATACACAGTGACTCTCCCTCTTAGAAGAATAAAGTGTAAGCTGTGAACATTCCAACAGGAAAGACATATATTAACTGTGTAGTTATTTGGGCAGATTGTCCACACAATTTTAGTTAATCTGTTATGTAATTATCTTGTCCTCATTTTCAAAGACCTGTCCAAACGATATGACTGGACAGGCAAAATAAATTGTACAAAAAATTATCAAATTTAAAGAAAAACTTAACCACAGGTTTTATTCACTTCTTCATAGAAACTTAAAGTGTTTTTGGGTTGTGTATCATCATTTCATTTCTCCCCTAGACACTAGGTACATCATGCACCAGACACTAGAGCCAAAATAGTGACCGTGTGAGATCTAGGGAGGTAGCGTTAGGTTCCCTGCACATAATTCATCATCATCATTTATAGAGTCAGGGGCCTACATGTGCTTGACCTCACACGGTAAATACATACACGGATTTCATTCTTTTTAGGATACCATCATAACCTCCCCAGCAAAATCTAACTTTGCTACACAGGTGATCATTAAATGCCCTTAGTATCTCTCCCGCGGTAGCATAGTGGTTAGTGCACTGGCTTCCTAGCGCAGTGGTCTATGGTTCGATCCCCAGATGAGGTGGGAACTTTTTAGGTCACAAACGGCTCCTGGGTCGACCCAGCCCCAAATGGGTACCAGAGCAACTCTGGGAAGGTTAAGGCGGCCGGCGTGATGCCGACCACATCACCCCTAGTGTGCCGACGGTCAAGATAATATGGGCCTAACACCATATTCCCAATATGCCTAAATGGGTGTGTAACGGGTTCCTTTACCTTTACTTTTTTTTTATCTCTCCCTTATCCATGTCCAGTGTCCCTACTATGGGTGCTCTCGAGGCCAGTCTGTCAGCTCGCTCATTGCCACGTACCCCTGCATGACCAGGACAGTAGATCCACAAGAGTTCTTGAAGACTTGCGGATTCTATTAATGTTTTCCATTCCTGCTGCAGCCATCCATTCTGAACTTTCCGAAGCATGGCTTGAGAGTCTGACAATATAACTGTCCTGGCTGATGGAGTTTCAGACAGCCACCTCAGTGCTGCATTAACTACCTCTACCTCCATTCTCATGCTGGAGGTTGTTGTCATGTAGGTGTCGTGTGAAATTCTAATCCACATATATAAATTAAAACGTAAATGTAAAGCCTAACAAATAAATTTAATAAAAGGAAAGAAGAATGGTAAAGAACAGTGCTGTCACAATGACTGTACTCGAAATCCCCCTTGTTTTCTAATTCGTCTGCAAATTGTAACGTTCCACGTTGATAGTAAAAGCCTACTGCATCACTACACGCTTTCTTCAATAAAACGTGTACTGCCTTTCTAAGAAAAACCTTGAGATACGCAAGCTGACCTAGATTTAAAATTCCATTCATGTCATTTTATACACTACGTTACCAAAAACGAAAGACAGATGGACTAAGGATAGAAAGAAAGGGAGGGGCTGAAAGCCGGAACGCAGGCAATACTACCACAGTCTCGCGATACACAATTACTACCATCACGCGTGTAAGGCCACAAGCACTAGCTTTTTTTCAAATCGACAGTGATAAACAACACTACCCATACGAGAGTTAGTTTTTAAAAACTTACAAAACGCTTATTAGGAAACATGACATTATACTGGTTTACGTTTGAAAACATTACAGTACCCAGACACCACATCGTATTCGAAGTGAACAGGAGGTAGAAGAAAATGCATATTTTGAACGCAGCCCCTTAGCCCCATTAAATTTATACATTTGGGTTCCTTAGGACTTGCTGACAAAGAATATGTTGAACGTTACGCAAATAGTCTAGGAATTAACAAATTATAGCCAAAAGAAATAGTGAGGGATGTCAGACAACACCAAAATCAGAATCGCTCAGTGGCAGATTTTCACACCACCATTGTACGGGAAATAGGCTGACATGTTACCTCCTATTTGATTGGCGGAAAGTAAATGTAAGGCTAAACACGATTAGTCGGGCTATAAATATTGATTCTTTGTTGTTAGGGAAACGTGAGTAAGGGTACTTTTTTTTTTTGAAAAGCTGTGTAAACATGGCACGATTGGTTAGACCCGCGAATATAGTCAATCAGAGGCGTCAGGTCAGCACCACATTTTCAAATAAACTTACTAAAGAACCAGTGCGTTGAGCGCCAGTGCATATTTTTCTAAATAAAAGCCTGGGACATCGGCAGATCGAAATTGTGCTATATTCATTGCCAGTCAACGTAACTGTGTATTATTCCATGAATTGTGGTAAGCTTGAAATATTTGATATCTTTTTAATGAAAATTGAATGTAAATTGATAATTCATGTCTGTATATATGTGTGGTTCAGTAGCGAACATGAGGTAAAGCCTATATAGTGCTCCAACCTGAACAGAAGGTGTCGGAGGAAAGTAAAAACTACAGGGAATTGCCAAACAGTACACTGACACCTATCTTATCGACTAGAAAGAAATAATGCTGGAATTGCAGAGGCGTAGTAACCATTAGGGAGGAGTATACTGGTGAAAATTGTTTCAGATGAAGATAGCAGTTGGCCTACCGCTCTGAACTCAGTGTTTGTTATGTATTGTGTTCAGTCTGGAAATTTATTATAAATTAGTTCTGAAATAGGAGGTACAACCTTCTTGTTTCAGGGACCGTGGTCCTAAAGTTATTGAGCAGCACCTGGTCTGAGCTTTGCTGAACCTAGAGGCTGACAGCATACTCCTGGGTCCAGATAGTGACCAGTGAGGTGTCTCCAGAACACAGGGAGGCTATCGAGCAGAGGAGTCCTTCCTGCCGCCATCACGAAAGATAAGCGTCTGTGGCCAGAGGAGCTCAACATTATGCCCCCCCCCCCCCCCCCAAAATCTGACTTTATAATAAAACAGAGGGAAAATACAGTGTTTAAATTGATAGGAACTGTGAACTTTTCCCCATACTATTTCCAAGATAAACAAACACTTGAAGTCATGATGACAAATAACAACATAGCTTGAAAAAACAAAACCAGTATTACCTCATATTACTACTACACAACTGACACACATAGGATAATATTAATAAAATATGTCACTACAAGGGTCATATTGATAAATTCTGTACATATAAATTGTAATTACAATTGATTGTGATTCCTGGTTCACTTTGTATTTGAATCAGGACACATATTTTAGTGAAAGTAATTAATACATATTTATATTTGAAAATTTACCAGTGCCTCATTTAAGATAGTCTTATAGAGTGTTAAATGTGTGTGAGTGTCACAGTGTTGTCAAGTGTGGTGGAATAAATTAAAGTGTTTATCTGTCTGTTGTTGTTGTGACTTACACTTCATCATATACATACCCTAGACATTTAACGTAGTCCTCACAATATTCCAGAATAATTCTGACTGAGGTATAATGTGGTAGCAAGTAAGGTTATCTGCAAAACACTACACCTATTAGATACAGATACCTTCACAGCTGATCTCAGTCAGTACACTAAGTCTCCTATAAATATTTATAACATCCCACTTTACCACAGTAGGCTCCACTCTGTTCAGCGATGACCCTGCCCTTTATTCTCGCAGAGAAGCCCCATCCTGATTTCTCACCACGCACTACAGACTCATCATTGTACACAATGGTTTCATCATCCCCAGCATGATCACTTATTAGCGTATTAATCTTCAGCTCTGCTTTTCCATTGCACCAAGATCTGCATTCTCTGCCAAGGCTAATGATGACCTGCTGGTGGTTTATCCAGTTCTTCCCTGACTTATTCGACTCTTCCCCTTTGGATATATTTTCAACCCTGGTCGCCTGACCAATCGTAGCCTCTGCCTGTGCCATCCATGACATCCCCCTCTTTATTCTTGCATTTTGATGTCAGCTACGTACTCATGTAGGGAGTGTCTTTTGTCGGTGGTTACCCGCATATATGCTTTTGTCTAGGCTATCGCATATCTGGATCTAATTGACAGCAATCCGAGCATGTACATCATTGTCACAATGGGGGTTTCACGCGTACAGCCCAAAACTAATCGCATCCCTTCATTCTGAATGCGTTCCAGTAGTTGACACTGTTACACTGACAGCGTGAGTATTCCTAGCCCATACTCGATTACTGAAGGTAACACAACATAACAGCTCAACTTGGCCACGGCAGGCGAACTTGATCTTCAAGTGCTGTACCTGATGACATAGGTGATCATGTCTCGCCACATCTTCCTGTCTCCAGTACTTTTTATCAACACTGTTGCTGTCTTCTTTCCGTGCCATGATGTCAGACTGCCAGCATATTCCCTCTTTTAATACTATGCATAACTTAAAACAAATAGTTAACAAGCCTACCAGAGTAACACAAGCATCATCCACACTAATCAACCACATCTACGTAACATGCCCAGAAAACATCATAGAATGATGTGTCCCTACTATTGCAATGAGTGACCAGTATGCTGCACATGGTCAAAGAATAAATGTAAATTTCCCAAAAATAAACATATAAGTATTAAATTTAGAAGTTTCAAAAATTTCAATAGGGAATTATTTTTAAATGACTTACAAACTGCACCTCTCGCCAGTGTTTATTAACTTCCTGATCCGGACGACGCTATTGCATACTGGACGAAGATTTTTATAGTGTGTTTGACAAGCACGTACCAGCTAAGGAAATTCGCGTCAAACGACAAATAAAATCTCCGTGGATCACGCAAGAAGTGCTGGAAACTATGAGGCAGAGAGATCAAGCTTACAAAAATAAGGACCTCAGCACATATAAGGTTTTAAGGAACAAGGTTCACTATTTAATTCGCAAAGAAAAGAAAAATCACTTTAGAAATTTGGTTGAGAACAAATCAAATTGTAAGGAGATATGGAAGGCAATCAACACTTTAGCGAAAAAACGTAATGCATCAGACTCATTAACTCCCAACACTTCATTTACTTGCACAGACTTCAGAAATCACTTTCAGGCAGAAATAGATAGTATTAAATCCACAATACCACCTTCCTCTAGTGACTTAAACAAACTTTCAGTATTCTATGAGAAAAAATGTGCAAACTCAGTTCCACCTGACGTTCCCTTGATGACAGTTAATGAAGTGTATAAATATCTTTTCAGCCTTAAAGATAATAGCTCATTAGGGATTGATAGAATTAGCAATCGAATACTGCGTTATGCTGCACCAGCTATTAGTGAATCACTAACTTATATATTTAATCAATGTATCGCTAAGAGTTATTTTCCTTCGGCCTTTAAAAACGCCAAAGTATATCCCCTTTTCAAACCTGGTTCATCAGATAATAATGTAGTGGATTTTGATGGTATTTGTATGGTTGTGTTATCACCTAGTGTGATGCGTGAGGTCAGCTGTGAAGGCTCCTGAAATAAATGTAGCTGTGAATGTACAGAAGACCCTTCTTGCTACCACTATACGACCTCACACATTTCTTTTTTTTCTAATGAATGTGGCTACGTTAAAATCTAGGGTACTGAATGTAATGTGTTGTATTGACATATACAAACACACACACACACACAGATATTAAATAATATAATATTATCAATAAAATTTAGAACACAATGAACTAAATTCAGCTGGTGAAATTTTAGAAAGTAAATCTTTTTTAAATTTATTTGTTCTGAACCAAGGTTTTATTTTGGCCAGAACATATGAAAGATTTTGAAAATTTATGAGTGAATGGCATGAATAAATGGCATGATAAATAAAAGGTGTGTACGTATACAATTTTCACGATTAGTTAATATTTCTACAGTTCATAATTTTATTTTCCCTGGGAGAACGATGAATAGATGTGCTGTTGGGGGTGGCTTCATCCCTCCCTGTCTATGCCTACCAAACATTGTCCATTAATGATGGAAGGAAATGGGATGTTTTAGTAGTAATTCACTTTGGGTGCTATGTCTATGAAGTTGGTGTAAATCCAGCAGACCAGCCTGCTTACGTAACTTTGAAAGAGTAGTTCTGGTGCTGAAATCTGGTGGCCCCACCTCTCCGTGCTTGGGGCTATAATAGGCTGCTCTGACACAATGTTACTGCACGGGTCTCTCTTGTAATATTCAACACATTTGACACCACATTGGTGCCAAATAAAAAACTCACAGCTCTGCAATCAAAGTATTAGTTATGTGTCAGAATTCCATCCTCTAAATTAATTCTGGACACAACACCACACAACAACAACACCATATAGATGGGTCAGATCTCTCTGACCATACAGCACATCTTACCAAGTTGGTTTCACATAGGATAAGTTCTCCCAGACTACACATTCCGAAATATGTTTATTAGCTTCCTGCCATAAAATAGGATAGGTGATATGTTTCACTGTTCTCAACACTTAATCACCCCTTCCTAATCCTTGCTGGAGTTTATATATTGTTTGTCCCTAGACCCTGAACTAGGGCGGGGGGTCTAGAGCAAATCCTTACTTGTTGTAAGGCTAGATTTCGATATGGCAGTATCAAATCACTCGAGACATTAAACAATATTTAAAATATACAAAGAAATAATTTCAATCTTACCAGATTATGAATAAAGAACACAGAAATGCTAGCAAAACTCAGCTGAGCTGCTGGCTATAGTATGGCGTCCCTGAACTTATTTCAATTTACTTCATTGGAAATCACCACACTTAAAATTTACTGTGTCTATCACTGGACAACTATTGAGGAATGGCAAAAAAGCGCGTCTGAGCGCTGATAATATGATTGTCTGTGGCCAATCAATGCCTTGTGTTTTTTCAAATTCAAATTTCCTACACTAAAGTCATTTCAGTCATGCTTCAGTCAAGTATGGATTTTTATCTGTTAGTCCGTCCGTCTCTACTTGCGTTTTCACAAAAAAACGTACTTGGTTTTTGAACCAACCTATCCGTCCCCTCTACAAATTTTGTCTTTAAAGTTATTTTTAGCCACAGCTCCCACCAATGTCCCTCTCTTTCATTCTAACTAGATTTGGACACTTGAGTCTCAAGGTCGCGGTTTTTGTGCAAATTAGTAACATGTTTGATTCAATGCAGTCTTTCGCTGATGTGAACAACACAGTCTTTTGTCAATGTCTTCATTATTATCTGTCCGTCTGTATAAATAAAAGCATATTATTTCACTGCTCAAAATGGGCCATCCGGCCAGCTAGGTTTTATATTCCTAACATCATTATTAAGAAAAAGTTACTTTTCAAGGTTAGTTGTCTTTTTCGAAATATTTTCTAGAATATTCTGTAAGACGTTTGCCGCTGCATTCAAATAAAGGACAAAATATCGCAAAAGCGTCCAAAAAAAATGACTGTTGCGTATAATAACTATGGTCCCTTTTGTCGATTTCGTTACCTTGTGTCAACTTGGGGACGTGACTTTTCCTCCGTTCCCCCCCCCCCCCCCCAAATTGCATCTTTTTAGCCTTGCTAGTTTCACGCAATTTTTCAGTCATATTTTTTCCTTTTTGATCCGCCGTTCTCATCCCGTTCAAATGGTAACCGTTTTGACTTCCCGTCTAGCAAGTCAATTTTTATGGAGGGTAGTGACCCGCGGTCAAGGCGATCATGTACTATCAGCAGCTTACGCATTATGTTTTTATCCTTACATGTTATCTTTGGAGGTATTTTAACGTTGTATCACTGTTAATTTTACGACAAATAATAATCTCGGTAACTATAGAGCAATTTCTCTTTTATCATCGCTATCTAAACCACTAGAAAAACACATACATAAAACAACACTACAGTACCTAGTTAGCAATGACTTGCTAATTGACAGTCAGTCAGGATTTAGACAACAGCATTCATGCCACACAGCCTTAACTGCGATGATATACAATTGGCACCTCAACATCAATAACGATAACATATGTGGAGCAATCTTTGTAGACTTTAGAAAAGCATTTGATATGTTACATCACGCTGTTTTAATAAGAAAATTAGAAACAGTGAAAGTTAACTTTAAACTAGTGTCATTATTTAAATCATTCCAGTCCGACAGACAGCTAGTAGTGTGTTACAATAATTCCTTGTATCCCAACCATGATCAAGACTGGAGTTCCTCAGGGTTCAATTCTAGGTCCCTTACTTTTTGCCGTATACATAAATGACCTGCCACTACACATCAAGCACTCATCCTGCGACCTATTTGTCGATGACTGTACCATTTACACAAGTGATAAAAGTTGCAACACACTAGAAGTATTATTACAAACTGATGTAGACAATCTTATCAAATGGAGCAACGAAAATCGAATGCAAATAAATATCATTTTTTTAAAAAATGTATGATAATATCAACTAGGCAAAAATTACAAAACTCACAGATAACAACACTTCAGCTCTATATTGGCAACGCACTAATTGATAATGTAAATGAACACAAAACACTAGGACTCATAGTTGACCAACATTTAAGTTGGAATTCGCATACTAGCACTGACCAAACAAACGGCACAGAAAGTTTACCAGTTAGCTAAGCTCAAACATTTTCTGGATGAGAAGACAAGGAAAATGTTTTATATATCCCAAATACAAACACGCCTAGACTATTGCTCCACAATCTGGGATGGCTGCTCCGTGTCCAACACAAAGATATTTTGTTTTACATTACAAGTCATTACAAAAACGTGCAGTGCGCCTAGTTTCTGACAAACACCTAACAAACTTAGTAGATCTACATAAACATCTTAACATATTACCTCTAAGAAAGCGCTTCCTCTTCAACAAAGCCAAATTCTTTCACAAAATCCTATCACAGAATGCTCCAACGTACCTGTGGCCTATTTTCAAATACAACGGAAGACACAGCCAACGCTTAAACATATTACACGTGCCCAAGCCAAGGCTTGACTTATTCAAGAAAAGTTTAGCATTTTCTGCTGCTCATCTGTGGAATAATCTTCCACACGACCTAAAAAGCATGCTTAGTACATATTCATACAGTGGCAGACTTTTCAAATACGTCATGAGTACAGATTATATGCCACCCTAATTTAGTTATGTTCCCAAATCATTTTCTAATGTCATGTGTATTTTTTAAGGATTATTCTGCCCTGTTCATTATTGATTAGATAAAGTCCCATAAATGTGTGTAACTGTTATACTTTTACAATGTTGGTATTTTACTTTGTTTTATTGCATTGATTTTTTTTATTTATTTTTTTTAAATATTGAAAATGCACGTGTAAGATAAATGAATTCAGAATGGGAGATGAGAGAAAGGATGGGCAGAATGAGTTCCTACTCACTCAATAGCAGACTGTTCAAATATTTCAGGAGTTCCGATTCTATACTACCCTAATGTGATCATACTCGAATTATTGTCTGATTTACTGTATAGATGTTTTGGATTTGTTTATTTGTTATTTTGTTTTTTATTTTGTTTTTCTTATTTTCATTACGTTCTTGTTTGCTTAAATCTCTTTCTGTCGTTCTTTTCTCTCTCTCTCTCTCTCTCTCTCTGTCTCTCTCTCTCTCTTTCTCTCTCTCTCTCTGTCTCTCTCTCTCTCTCTCTCTCTCTCTCTCTGTCTCTCTCTTCAATCTTTCTTGTTGTCACAATACTTTTCTGCGCTTGATCAGAAACCAGTAATCAGCCTCGTCTGCTACGCTTCACGCCGAAAGTAGTAGCCAGAGAAATATATATTTCCAATACGTTGTTTATTTCTTCTATCACTCTTCACGTAGTTTATTGTGATATATTTGAACATAACACAACCGCACGTGACAGTGAGAGAACGACTTTGTTTCATTAACCATCAAAACTATTTCTGTGAAGAGTGCCGAACAAAGAGTCTTCGTCGGGCCAGGTCACAAGGTGTCTGTCCTGAGATCATGGCTTGGAATTTTTCCATAATGTTCTCTTAACGCGTACAGTGGCCTTCAGCAGAAGGTCCTTGATATCTTTAACAAATTGACACTCGTCAAAAACAAACAGCCACATACAAATATTTTAACTGGACGCTTTCTCTCGTCCCCACGAGCAGGCGACCTCGACCTTATAATGATTTAGTAGTCGTTACCTGGTCTGTGGTTTTGTACGTGAGTTTTCATCCCTCCACCACCACCCCACCCCCTGTCTTTCCAACAGTGTGCCTTCATTTACAAGCTCAAGATGTCACGAGTGAACGAAAGAAGCTAATCAGAACACGCCTACAACATGCCAGCATGTGCACATACATCATGCGCCACACATCAGCATGGGCACATGGATCTTGCACCCGTACATTACCGTGTGCACATACATCACACACCCACATGTGATCGTCTTTTCGTCACCCCTTGCAAAACACGGGTAATTGGTTGTTGTCATCAGTTCCACTGTATCACACAACTCTATTGAATTGTCTGCCTAGTTAGCAGAGTGTTGCTCTCAAGGCATTTAGGTCTTTGTATCTTTGGCCCTGTGCATCTGTTTAAAAAAAAATACTTCTCTCTGTGTTTCCTTCTGTTATTAGAACCTGCACTGCATTGTTCGGTTCATCAGTGTGCGTGTGCGTGTGTGTGCGTGTGTGTGCGTGCGTGCGTGCGTTTTTTTTTTTTTTTTCGCTCTGACGTTGTTTGAAAATGTTCCTTTTCCTACTGACTTTTTTTTTTCTGTATCTTATTGCTTAGTATCAGAAAGATTCCTGCATTTGCATTTTTCAGTTACATTAGCTGGTAATCCATCTGTGTATGCAAGAGACTTTATGTCTGTGTTATCACTATCCAAATCGTCACCAGTATCGTCATTAGCTAGTCCATACACAGAGATTCGGCCCAGTTACTGCTACACGATTTGCTTGAATCCGTCCGTGCATAGAGAAAGTTGATGACAATTTGGCGCCTCATGACACTAATTTAGGGTTCCCATAATGTTTTGGTTAAAAACAGGGACATTTCCAAATTTTTACCTAAAAAACCCGGGACATTTTGTAAAAAAACGGGACATGTTAAAAATTAGGGTAAAGCCCAAATAAATATATTATATATTATATGTTGCACTTAAAATAAGATACTGGTATAAAAATACACACATTAACTAACACAACTTCCACTTTATCGTTGAAAAGTTTTTTCACGATGGCTGTTGTGCAGTCCATGGACTTAAAGCTGAGGTTATGCACCGCCGTGTGATAAGCGAAGGTTGCTTCTTGTGCTGCCAATGATAACTGTTTTTCCATTTCCTTTTCACTCTGGGTTTTAGCATTTAAGAAATGACTTATACTGCTGTTGGAAGCCTTACTTTCAACAGCACCTTTATGTTTTTTCGTTTTCACGTGGTTGACTACGTCTGACCGACCACCATGTGAAATGCAAAATTTAGAGCTGCATAAAGTACATTCCACATTTTCATCTACACCTTTAATGAAGGGAAATTCTCTTGTAATGTTATCATTTGTACTGCACTTACGTTTCGGCATTATGCGGATGAAAAACGATAACAATACTATAAAATAATGCTAATACGCATTAAATCATTTGGTAGATGCTCACTGAACACTGTTTTGGTCGACTTTCGAATTTTTGTTCGAGATTCAAACCGAGGGTCCACTGTAACCGGAAATTGATAAAGTAACACTACTAAAGCACGGAATAAAATCCGTTACCCAAAGATTTTTTTTTAGGAAGGACCCTTAAAAAGCGGGACATTTGGAATAAATTCGGGACACCGGGACATTTTATTAAAAAACGGGACTGTCCCGGGGAAAACGGGACGAATGGGAACCCTACACTAATTATAACCGCCATTATTCATCATTAGCCTTTAGTTCCCCCTGAAGCCTAGGCTATCGATCAGGTCGCACTAGGAGATCTCCTGCCTTGTGCCATCCCTTCAAGTTCTCTCTATGCCCTCTTTATCCTTATGTTACGTCTATCTCTAATTCTTATCTCCGTCTATTGTTAGGTATCCCTCTATTTCTTATCTCCGTCTATTGTTAGGTATCCCTCTATTTCTTGTACTGTGGGAATTCCGGAGCAAGGACTGCCTTGACATGCTATCAACATGTTTATCTTGTGCAACAATAAAGGTGATTTGACCATTTGGTGTTTGACTGTCATAAGTCTAACTCTTCATGTTGGTGGTCATGTCATACTATTGCAATTGTTCAAGTTCTCTTCTACTCAAGCTTGACACTGTGAACGGCGTGCATGTTCGGACTTTAAGACCGGATTTAAAACAAATATTTTTGTTAAATTTCCACATGTGTTTCCTCCAACAAGTTGATTGTAAGTAAAGAAAATGGACAACGAAACACCCCATGAGCGTCGTATGCGTTTGAATCGTAAACGTCAGCATGATAGGTATTGGTGCTTTTGAATTTAATTGCCGTCTTATGACGGGCTTTTACACTCGTGTTTTAAATAATTAGGTGACCAGTTCCGTTCACAGCCTCTTATTTATTAATCGTCTTTTACGAAATGTATGAGGAAGAAGTGGTTAGAATCTTGTCTTTGTCTGCCGTGAGTATGCCTGGTAATCACACGAGGTCATTCTAACTGTAGTGCCTGCCTTCCGCGGGTAGCGAGTCTGGGGTCCCATATTTAGGATAGTGCATAGTACAGTGCACACTACCAAGCTTGTCGTTATAGACCATTAAAGAAGGTTGTTCACAGTGTTTGTAACCTCACCAAGAAAACAAATAGTTACAAAGACTAATATTCTGAAAGCATATGAAGAGTTTCGGCACGGCTGTGAGACGGGGGCAACTTCAGGGGCGGCAAAACGACGAAGAAAACATGTGCGTTGAACCACATCAGTTGTCTTGTCAAGATTTGATACAAGAGATTGATGTGAATTTTGTTGTCAACATTTGAATGGCACAAAACTTGGTGTTGGTACCGCTCAGGTTTGATTGCTTTAATAAAGTATGTCAACAATGGGATAATATCATTGTCCGCATCCTTTATATGAAATAATCGTTCGCAGCATTCTGGGTAAACACAGGCCCGATGCGGCAGTCTCAGCAAACGTGTTACATTTAAGATATTTCTGTGGATCGGCGGTTCCTACCAGGATTCAACAGACCTCAGTTATGGCAGCCACATTCATCGCCACCATCTTAACACATTCAGTTATACGCACATATTTGTATGTTAGATTTCCATTAGGTCTATTGCTTCATTTTCATTTTCGCTCCGTATAAAGCTTGGAGCCACCACGGCAGCTGGTCCAATTTTGGAAGCCTGCACTAAACATTCACATACTCTTGCAGCAGAGGTTTCTGAAGCAATCTGTTTGACATGGTGAGATTGCGGGTCCCTCATATAACGGCATATTAGTGGCCTTGTACGACATGCATGAGGGTGTAGTAGTCCTATTCTCTCTGTGTCTGATCAGAGACCACCAAGAGCTACACGAAAGCCAAAAGGCTGATATTTCTGTGATGGGGCCGTAAAGACACCCCGGCTTCCCCCTTCATGTTCAAGGCATATTTATCGCCCATATATTTTCGATGTGCGCGCAGCACGCTGGGATGTGAAAAGTGATAGAAGATATATTAGTTTAGGCCACAATAAAGCCTAAAAATAGTTGTGGTGTAGAGTTGGGTCGGTGCATCAGAGGTGCAAAGTGAGGGATCAGTAGCAGGTCCACGGCCCCAGCCAGAACACATACAGTACATGTTGGTGCCCACCCACAAGAAAGTGAAATGTTTCGGGGAACGTTCTGGGCCAAACGCGGAGGACTATGCAAGGGAGGTTAGAGCTGCGTGGAGGTCTGGCTACATGAGTAAGGAGGACCAGGTCGATGTGATCCTTGACAGTGTGACCCCAGTTGTCCGCAGGGAGCTGCGGATACAAGTAAGAGACAATGACCCGGAGGCAATGCTTCAGGCCATTCTCAGGGTGTATGGGGAATCGAGGAGCACCCAAGAACTAATGGCGCTATTTTGTTCAGCGCACCAAGGGCCAAGGGAATCGGTGCGTGAGTTTGCCCATAGGCTGCATGAGATATTTGAGCAGGCAGCAGGGGCGCAGGAGAAAGCCAATGGTGTCAAGCTTGAAGAAACAGTGCTAAGGGACCAGTTTGTTGCCAGTCTAAGGGACGACTTGACGCGGAGAATGATGGAGGGCAGAGTCCGTCACGAGCCTGCAGTATCATTTGTGTCCATAAGAGATGATGCTCTGAGATTGACTGGGAGTGGTCAAACAGCAAGAGCTGGGATAGCCACAGTCACAGCATCCCACGAAGAAATGGCACCCAGGTCACAAGAAGGAAACACCGAAGTGGAGCAACTCAGAGCAGAATTATCCCTTCTAAAGTCCCAGATAGCACAAATGTTAGAGACCAGTTTGCCAATACAAGAGGAGGTGCAAAGAGAGAATGAACCAGGCCAACAGCGAGAACAGCCAAAGCACGACGAGGGGGTGCGTGTTCTTGTATGTGAGAGTCACGCTGTTGTCAACGAAAGCAGTGAGCTGACAGTACCAACAAACGCAGTTGCACCGACAAGGCGAAAAGGGGTTTGCAAGTGGTACAGTGTCCACAGGGGATGGGGGTTTATCACGCCAGATGTTGGAGGTATTGATGTATTCATACATCAGACCAAGATCTTCAGAAAGGGATTCAGGAGTCTGGCGAGAAATGAGAGAGTGGAATTTGACAGCAAACCATCTGTCCAGGGCATGGAAGCAGTCTATGTGTGCGGCATTGGCGGTCAAGAATGCAAATGAAGTAGGAGGCGACCCATGGCACAGAGAAAGCCTACCAGGTTGAGGTGCTATAATTGTGGTGAGTTCTCAGGCCACATGGCAGCCAAATGCCATCAAGGCCCTCTTCCAAAACGATGTTTTAGATGCAAGTCAACTGAACATTTGATAGCCGCCTGTCCCTCAAGGAGCTCTTTCCCGAGACGTACTGCCACAACTAGGTTACCTTTAGGGTGCAAGCCAAGAGATGGCCGTGACAACTGTCGCCCTGGGGGCGCCGAGAAAATTGGTCGTTGTCTAGGGGAGGAAACCCGTCCTAAGCAGATATGAGGGAGTGCACGTCGGTGTCTAGAAGAGGAGACTCATCAAAAGCAGATTGTGAGGAATGTGGGCCCCCGTTCACACAAAACGACTGTAAAACAAGTCAGGAGCAATCGCCCTACAAAGTCGACAGCTACATGCACTGACAAGCAGATGTCACAAGCAAGCAGCGACGCGGCGCAAGTAGTTGAATCTTCTAGACCACAGCAACTGCCAGCCCAACAACGGACAACGAGGGACATGACGACCAAGAGTGTCCCCAGCCGGGTTGTACCTATTACAGAAGCTCAGCCCAAAGCATCGCCGCTCAGAAAGAGTCATGCGCAGCACCAACGATCTGAGAGATTTCGATTGAAGCGCCAGAGGTAGTGATGTTGTCGGGACGACAACAAAATCAGGAGGGAGATATGGGATGGGGCCGTAAAGACACCCCGGCTTCCCCCTTCATGTTCAAGGCATATTTATCGCCCATATATTTTCGATGTGCGCGCAGCACGCTGGGATGTGAAAAATGATAGAAGATATATTAGTTTAGGCCACAATAAAGCCTAAAAATAGTTGTGGTGTAGAGTTGTGTGTTATAATTGATAGTTATGGGACATACTTGTGTGTTTTAGTGCCTAATAGAGCAATAAAGGCGAGTGTTATTTGCGTGGCGCAATTACTGCGCGCGCGGACTAAGTTGAGTGATTCGCCATAGGGCTTATATAAAGAGAATGTAAGCCTTCGAGAGATGCTATTCTTTCAACAGCCGCCCAGACGAGAGAGAAACGAAGTTAGACACCAGAGTCAAGCTGTAAATGCCTTGAGCACATTAGCAATCGAGCACAGGCTGGGTGTTTGTTTGGTTTGTTGGTTTATTTGTTTAATGTTTGCTTTGTGTGCTTATAGTCACTGACAGGGTTGTAGAAATAAATACAGCCCCTGCCTCAGAATCAAGAGTTTTTATTGTTGTTCGGGTCGGTGCGAGTGTGAAAATAGAGTGATCACATATCACAACATCATCATCATCTTGCCCCCACCCTATCACATTTTCTACAACATTTCTTCAGCACAGCTCTCAAAATTTAAATTACACGCTCTAAAACAAAATGCAGAATGACGTTCAAGAACTTCTTCTTCTTCCCCGTTCATCCTGAAAAGGACGTTGGTTGCGTTGTGTCTGTTTACTCCGGAGCTGCGATATCTGCGCCTTTCGGCCGACACATCGACTTCAGCACGGCATTTTTTGGGACCGGGTTTGCCTTCCCTCTTCGATCCCTACTCTCTCAGCCAGACTGCAGTGATGCAGCCTGTTTCCAGGACCACCACTTGGAGGTGGAGTAGGGTCTTGGTCAGCTCTGGGTCGCTGACCCTGACGCAAGCAGTCAAGCTATGGGTCGCTGACTGCATTCTCTGTTGCTGCATCTTTGGGTCCCACGTTAAAGAACAAGAATGTGCAATTCAAAAGATACTTGCAATATTTGAAAAATGCCTAGTTCTTCTCTTCCCCCCCCCCCCCCCCTCTTTTTTTTTAGTGTCCATTTTATTCATAGTTTACTCTCAAGATATCCATATTTTTTTTTTTACAATATGCTTACAGCTTCCATATATCTGTTACTTGATGCCTGCCAAATTGAATGAACATTTATAGAGTATAGTAAACATGACGTAAGATATCTCAAATGTTATGGTGACACTCTTCCCTTCTGTTGCGTTGTTCTTATATTATTATATCTGTAATTTCTTGAGTACACATCTGGTTACTCTGGCCAAGTTAGTATGGGGTCATACAGCTGAACAACGCACACAGCAATACACCAGAAATATCCATATCACCAGCAAGGCCGAGTGGACAGTTTAACAACGATTTATTACAATGAACACAGCTGCATAGTTATCAACTTGGAAGCCAATATAGCATAACATATATATATATATATATATATATATATATATATATATATATATATATATATATATATATATATATATATCTATATATATATATATATACATATATATATATATATATATATATATATATATATATATATATCGTCCTCAGTATAAATCTATAGCGTCAGAAGCTAGTACACTGTCCCCGACAGTTTTCCACATCTTTATTTACTCAGTTCAACGAAATACATACTTCCTTTCACATGCATATATCTAGTACCCCTCACAAAAGATCTTGAAGTACAGAAGTTGGTATCATGTAGGAATTAATCACAAAATCATATATATCTCAGGAGCGCACACACATCCGTCCACTCGCCATGAAAACTTACCCCCTTCTCTCCCACCAGTCACCTGTCTCACTGGACCCCGCCAAGCATGACGGCTTAATGTAGCTCACCCGTCTTTTTTAGTGACCCGTGTAAAAATAAACAAACACAGAGCCCCACTGAGCTAAAACTATATTCTTCACCCCTGTTATGAATTTTAATCATAACACCTTCTAACTGCTTAACGTATGATTCTCCTAGCTCCTGATCTGTAACGCCGCATGCTCCTAAACTTATGATGCACTGCCCCTCTAGCTCCTAAATGTATGATTCTCATAGCTCTTAAACTTGTGTAGGTGAGAATGCTTCCAACTACCTACAATTACAATATCTCTAGCTGTAACAGCATGTTGCATCTAACACTTAATCTTGATGCTCCTGTCTCTTGTGGCGTTCCTAAAACTTATGACGGTTAGGGTTATGCAGTCATACCATGTGACAGCTGTTGACTATCAAGTGCTAACTACATATAAGGACTGCACTTCTAAAGAGAAAAACTAAACATAAATAAGTAAACCATAGTTGTCCTTCCTTCATTGTTCATACCATATACTATTAGTATATCATCATGCTCAACATGAAGTATAGGCCTTCAACAAACTCGTCCTGTGCCATACCTTCAGCACCAGTGTTTCCATATCATCCACTAAATGTCTATAGTATATAAACTATAACTATATGTTAGCCATGAATAATTACCAACCAGATGTAAATGTTTATTTTCTATTTGGTCATATCGTTGCAGCTTCGATGACCCAGGGGGCATGGATCACATGGCCCATCACTACCGCCCCCTTAGCCACTCCCCCACTGATGGGATGGGCTGCGGTAAGGCCCGCAAGAACAAGGAGGACAAATATTGCGGGGTGTGCGGGGATAGGGCCCTAGGATACAACTTTGATGCCATCTCCTGCGAGTCTTGTAAAGCCTTCTTCCGACGCAACGCGCCTAAAGGGCTGGTAAGTTTCCTTGTGTCTGTTTTGTGTGGAAGATAATATACAGGGGGGAAAGGATTAGGGAGGGGAGGGAAGGGGGGGGGGGGGGTTTATGAGTGTGTTCTGTGTCATGTTTCAGCCCCTGGTCCAAAAATTAAAAAACATCTCCCTTAGTGCAGAGGTTTTCAAACTGTGCGTCGCGGCTCCCAGAGGCGTCTCGGCCCTCGGCTAAGGGCGTCGCGGTGGCTTGGGAAAAGTGTTGGGCTCGATATTATGAGCCAAGGTCCATCAATAAATATAGATCTTCGTAGTATAGAGAGGAGTCGCGGTAATTTATGCAAAGGTCAAGGGAGCCGCGGACCAAAAAAGTTTGAAAACCTCTGCTGGGTGAAATATGCAAATGTGGAAGATAATGGTACAAGACAGAGGAACAGTAACAAATGTGGACGTAACTGTTTGTCTAATTTTTGACTGACTGTCTATGAAAGCTGAAGGGGTATGGAGTAACAAGTGTCAAGTTAGCCAACAGTGTAACTGATTGTAATGGGGTAATGCATGTTTTGTGTGAAGAGTATGGGCATGAGGAGGGAGAGGAAAATGTTGTTACGTTAGCTAACAATTTGAGTATGTGAGAAGTTCTTAACGCTTGTCCCAGGTGATAACGGAGGAAAGTCAAGTCAAGTACCGTGCCCCCAGGCGTAGACAATCATGTCTGTCCATATACTGAATATCAATTATTATGCTGATCTCTGTGCCATGCTGTCCATTATCTTTCCTCTACCTTTGTTCTACCTTTGTTCTACCTTTGTCTTCCTCTACCTTTGTCTTCCACTGCTTTTCTTGTCCTCAGTGTTTCCCATGATTACGATGTTTTCAAGTGCCCGTCCCCTCATCACATGACCACTGAGAAATTATCATCTTCTCCTTACATTTCTTATTATGTTTCTTTCTTGACCAGCTCTTCTCGCGCATTCTTTGTTAGTTATCTCAGTTGTCCGTGGGGGATATAAACACTATTCCGGGAAGCCACGTCTCCGTTACCTGCATTAATTTCCGTTACCTGCATTAATTTCTGTTACCTGCATTTATACACCCCCCCCCCAGATTTACTCATTGTCCAGGACTGACTTCCATACAATACTTTTAGTAGCATCTAACACTTCACAACCCGTCTTCTTGTGCTTAGAGAAGGGGAAATATGCAATAGTAAAACAAATCGTCATTTTTTTAAACCTCTTGTTAGAACTGATCTCGTCATTGGTTAACCTCTAGTTAGTACTGATCTCGTCATTGGTTAACCTCTAGTTAGTACTGATCTCGTCATTGGTTAATCTCTAGTTAGTACTGATCTCGTCATTGGTTAATCTCTAGTTAGTACTGATCTTGTCATTGGTTATAACCTCTAGTTAGTACTGATCTCGTCATTTTTTAACCTCTAGTTAGTACTGATCTCGTCATTGGTTAATCTCTAGTTAGTACTGATCTCGTCATTGGTTAATCTCTAGTTAGTACTGATCTCGTCATTTTTTAACCTCTAGTTAGTACTGATCTCGTCATTGGTTAACCTCTAGTTAGTACTGATCTCGTCATTGGTTAATCTCTAGTTAGTACTGATCTCGTCATTTTTTAACCTCTAGTTAGTACAGTACAGATCTCGTCATGTTGTCAAGCTACAGATTTTGACGAGAGCATTATCTTTCATATTTGGACAGGCGCCCAACGGACCCTATGTCTAGTTTGAACAGGGCGCGCCTCGCTAAAGAGAGGCAATTTTTTTTAAAACTTAATTCTCGCTTTCTGACGAAGGCCTTGAGGACATTACATAGAGAATTCTATTTGCTCTTTGTCATAGTAAGACGCATTAGCTATTATCATTTACTTCGCATTTTAATATATTTTTTTCTGTTAAAATTGCCTCTGTTTGTTTGTGTCTGCTCCGTGCAACATTCTCGTCGGTAACCACATTTCTGTGGCCTGTGTTTGTTGACTCTTCGGCATTCACAACACACCTCTTCCTGCTTCGCATTTTCGTTCTTATCTTTTTTTATTTTATTTATAAATCTAATGTTTTGTATTGCGCATATACACGTTAGTGGATTACACACTTGTTTTAAGGATGTGTATTCACCGTTTTACCAATATGATCATTCTAATTTATGACTTATTTTTGAAAAAAAAAATGCTTAATTGGGGGGGGGGTTCCATGTTTGAGCCCCGAATATACGCTCCCCACCCGAATAATTCAGCCCGAAAAAAATTCCTAAATTTGCGCCAGTGAGTGATAGCTATATAAACCATAAATGTATGTCATTACACACCATTCCACTTTTGACTTCCAGAGCGATCAGACTTGCCACACCTTGACCAGAGATAAGTTGAATGTATTTTCTGTTTCTATTCTGTACACAATTTAAACTGTTGATTATAATTAGTATTTGTTGATTACTAGATACTAGCTAGAAGTGATCATATAAATTAGGAATTTTAATAAATAAATAAGAAAACAAATAAATTGTAATAGGCCCAGGCACCACGTGCTTTCTTTTGCGTGGTACAGCAGCTATTTTTGTTTTTATTTAACTCACCAGGAAATAGAAATAAGTTGAATCTTCCTAAACTGTAATCATAGATTATTGTAGTGGTAATCAACTATTAATAATATACATTAATAGATAAGGAAAAAATTTTTTAGAGTTGCCAGATCATATTTGGACTATTGTTTAATTAAGTATTCAACTAGGAGATAATAGAATAAATATTAATTGAAATTTCGTAGGTTAGGTCTATCTTCAATTATTAGGTATAAAGAATAAATAAAAAGTTAGCCCATACACAACTTCTAAGAATAAAACATTGAGAATAGGGATAAACACAAGGTAAAGACAACGAGACCAGTCACATAATCAAAATAGTAGCAAAATAAATAACAGGGAACTAATAGAAATAGGACAGAAAAGATAAATAAAAACAAGCAAAAATAGAAATTTAGGGCATATCTCATAACAAATCAAACATATATTTAAATAAAATAGCAACATGCCACCAATTACCAGAGCTCAGTCGGGAGAAGGAAAAACGTGGTCAGAAGGGGTAAAAACAAAAGCTAGTAACAGTAAACTGGAAGAGAACGCACAGGACCTAATGAAGGACGAGGAAAATACAGCCCAAAAAAGGGATGAAGACATAAAATAAAAATGCAGGACCGAAAGCACACACAATTACCCAACCAAGTCCCAGAAAACAAGATGACCACGTGGAGACCAGATCCCGTATAAAGATCACTCAAGTTGCTGGCCAAGTTGCACAACTTAAGGCATTAGATGAAGTCAAGATAATAACCATTCTTGAACCAGTGTTAGGCAAAAAGGCGATAGCCAAGTTATACAAAACCCATTTTGGCATAATTAGTATCCCAAACGAAAGGGACAAAATAAAAGAGATGTTAGAAGACCTGAAACTACAAGCTAAAACAGTGATTCTTGCTCACGACATCCAAATACAGCTAGAGCTAACCAAAGAAACAAACAAATGTGTTATAAAGGGGATAAGCACCAAACTGTCAAGCGTGGAAGTTCTGAACAACCTGGCCAAGCAGAACACATGCATAAAGATGGTGCATGTTGAAAGGGTAAAAGTCAAAGGGAATGTAGATACCCTGTGGTAGTCTTAACAACGGAAGGTAGAGAATCCCCCAAGACATTACTGTTTGAGAAAAAACAGAAAAACACAGAAGCCTACATTCCCCCAGTTTTGCAGTGCTCCAACTGCATGAAATTTGGCCATGGCCGAAACAGTTGCAAGGGGAAGACAGTATGCAGGTTTTGTGCCGGTGCGCACCATTTTACCCAGTGCGAAAAGGCTAAGTCAGATACTGACTATAAAAAGGATAATGAAAACAGAAAATGCATTAACTGCAAAGGGAACCACAGCGCCAGGTTCCAGGGCTGCCCAGTGTATCATCAGACCCAAAAAGCACTGAAGAAATCAATAACAACCAAAACCCCTTTCAAGACGGTCATTTAAGATTGTTAAACTCATACTGGCCAGTAGTTGTTAAATCACGTTTTATTTGTTAAATGCCGTGAATGTCCACCAGTTGATAAATGTAGTTGTTGGGACTGGTGTAGTAAAGTGTAACGATTGTCAACTCATTAAACCCAGCACAGTTTTGGTCATACAGGTCATCTTGTCCTGGAACGTGATGAGGCTCCGACAAGAATGTGAGTGTAGACAATGAGTGTGTATATGAATGTCAGAACGCGAATGGTAGAATGATTCGATAGAGTTGACAGGTTGGTAGTACATCACTCATACTCACACTGTTCGAATTCAAGAAGTACTGGAACTACGGTGGTCTTTTTATAACATTTAATGGGACGCACACTTGGACAGTACGTGTATGGTTACAGGAACAAATGTCGACATAGACAGCATAATGTTGATCACAGGAATATCATCTTAAGTTAGCATTCATGCTTGGCAAATATCATAATGGAGCATTCGTAAATAAGCATTCAGGTTCCATCATGTAAATCATCTGGCTTTACTGACTGGGCACGTCAGACCATAACCAATATATAGGAAGGCTCCTAGACCTAACCTCGTCTAGCGAATATCCCTTCACGTAAAGTTCAATATATATATTTTTTCATAAAGATATAGGAATCCCAGACATGGGTTCTCACATGTAGCAGTGATCTCTTGGTTCATCGAGCGATAGTACAGGCATCCCTTTTTCTCACTCGATAAATACAAAGTATATGGATTTCAACATGGCTGTGCTTCTCTCGTGAGCTTCACTCACTATTGGATACAGACCAAAATTGGTCATTCGTTAAATGTCCTCATTTCTTCATAGCTTCTATCATAGAGGTAATTGAATAATATCATATAATCTAGTGCTGATACATAGGAATGTCATCTTCCTTTGAATAAATATTCTTTTCAAAAGTACCACTGTGCATCTGCTTATCGACAACGATGGCGAAGCCCAAGTTCATAATAAATTGTGGTTTTACCTTTCTATGCGAAATATAACTTTGCCATTCCTTGGCAAAAGAGAATAAACACTGGGGTAAAGTACATACAAACATGTCTAAATGACTATCACTTTTCCCCATTTACTTATAGATCACTTTTTCGGCGATAAGCCGGCTACAACAAAATTCGACATCCCGACAGGATGACAGCCATGAATCACACCCCCTGCTAGCGATACTTCCGCTGCATAGCCTTTGACCTTTTCTAGCGACAACCAACATAGTTCGACTTAGAAATGTAAAGATATCATATATAAGACAGACTCGTCCTACTCATACAAACACTACGTATAAATTCAGGCCATAGATATACTGAAGCAAGAACAATCTATTCCTACCCAGCCAAAGAATAAATCGCAGTAGGCCTAGATTCGTCCGCGGAATCCGATCGAAGATGACGGAACTCCTTTCAAGGGAAGTAACTCAAAAATGACTTCTCCTTAAGCACTTAAAAAAGGAAATACTTTGTTTACAAAATATTTGCGAACATAATAAGTATATAAATGTATTATATTGCAAGATAGTAAAGATTGCACTTTACAGTCTTACCACACCTCCCGGGAAAAAAAAAAAATAAAATTTTTTTTTAAAAATACATCTAGGAGCAACGTAGAATAGGCTCACAACGCAAGAATACTGCGCAGATGAAAATATCAGGAATAACTATAATTCCTAATATGACCGGTGAGAATATATCTCAAAATCTCAGAGAAATTGTTTCTCTACGAATAAATGTTTCCAGGAAGGTGTGATCTACGTATAATACAATTCTGGTAATTATACAATGCATACCAAAAATTCACACTATAATCTTAAATTTATGATTTATGAAGAAACAATCATCAAAGAACAGCGGTGAATAAACATCAATAAACCGCTAAGTAGCGATACCATCATTCTATTATTAAATTACAAATGTGTATCTTAGTAAAGAAACAAAAAAATAACTGTTGTAAAGTTATACATATTAAAAAGATCCAATATTTAACAGTTAAGTGGCATCATGTGGGCATCTGGACAGAATGTCCGCCATCACATTTTCTGAACCACGGATAGCTCGTACCGAAAAATGAAAAGGTTGAAGAGCGATTGCGTATCGAGTTGATCTCGAGCTCTTCAAGTTCTTACTTTGGATAGCTGTAAGAGCTTTTTGGTCAGTTTCCACTACGAAATGCGCGCCCAGAAGGAATCTTTGGAGTTTGAGAATTGACCAAACCATTGCCAATAATTCACGGTCTAAAACCGAGTAATTCCTTTCTGCAGCATTAAGTTTTCTGGATATATACTGTAAAGACGTTATTTCTTACTACACCTGTAGTACACCACTGTAAAGTATCAGTCTGTCTGCTCTGTAAGGAAGAGTGGTGTGTTGTTGAGATCAGGCATGCTCCAGTCTACCCAGCTGTAAATGGGTAACTCACCCTAGTCCTGAGTTAGGGAAGGCAAAGGCTCCAGGGGAAGCAGGCCCTAAACTTGGTCACTTCAGCCGACGCAGGATGGTGTATGTATGAAGTAGTAGTGTAGAGTGTGATTACCGCGAATGGTGTACTGTTCGTGTGCTGACCAATATAATCACTCATACACATGTGTCTACAAGGCACCAATGCAGACTGCTGGAATCTTAGTTTACTCAATTTATTCAGACGTACACACTGGGACATACGAGTACATCAGGCTTTGTTGACATAACAATTTGTAGGTATACATAGCAGATCTGAAGTCATGACACATGCAGAAATAATGGGTAGTACATCAAAGTTCAATGTCATGATACATCATCTTATGAAACCACGAAAAGGGGGTTTCTAGCAGGATTGAGATCTCTCTGTCACTGTCCGATAATAAGATAAATAATCTGTTCTCTTGGCAGTGATCAAAACAGACGATGACCGAAATCCAACATGGCTACCTTCCTGAGTTGTCGTTCACTCATTCATAGGAAGAATATCAGCCAAAGTTAATTTACAATGGATATATAAAGGATTTCATGAATGGTTCCATGCAGCACTACGGTGATCAGGTTAGTTCACGTAGCCATAACCGCTGCAGGAAAATCTGTCATCTTCGTCGATACAAAACACGACACTAGCATATCGAAGCACCCAAAAGTCAAGCTAGGCCTAACCGACGAGAGATCATCAAAATACGAGCTGGGTTTACCTGGAGTCCGAATCATCTATATACTGACATAAGGAGAGTCTCTAACACAAACTATCGTAGAGACACTATCTCCTCCAGAAGAAAAAACCACTTCGTAAGACATTTTTTCTTGACGAAGGGACCAGCTCTTGAAAAAACGTACCCCGCCATTCTTAGCAGTACATCGGAACTCATCACGACTTGTTAAGACAACTCATACTTCCGCTAACAAGAATCTAGTCCCTCATACCCATCCAAAATATACAATATAGGACTGATTCTACTTGTACTAATAATATGTAATACATATGAATTCAGGCCATAAACACAATAAGCAAATTAATATATTTTCTGGCCCTAAAATTAAGTACAAACGCAAGCGTACTATTCTTGCGCTGGATCGATATCCAGACCGATTACTCCTATAATCAAAAGTGTGAATCAAACATGGATTATCTCGCTTTTACAATAAACAGCATTTTCATACACAGATGGATGCATGACTATATTTTTCCCATATTAAATAACCATATCGATTTTTTTTGTAATATGTGCGTCAAAAATATGCACGCAACAGATTACCACACCCCTCGGGAAAAAAAAAATGGTACATTTTTTTTTTTTTTCCCCCAAAACCCCCGGGGGGGGGGGGGGGGGAGGTGGGGGGGGGAAATACATCTAGGAGCAACATACAATAGGCTCACAACGCACCAATAACAATGCGCAGATGATAAGCATAAGTTTTATGACCTTAGAGAAAGCACTTCTCTAAGTATTAATATTTCCAGAGAGGTGTCACCAACGCATACTACAATATTAGCAATGACACAATTTCCACATTAGTTTATACATAAATTCCATCTAAGATATCTTAACATCATGATCATCAAAGACGAAAAAACATTGAAAAAATCAGCGGTGAATAAATATCCATGAACCGCTAAGTAGTGTTACAATCAATATATGATATATTACATATGTGTACACATTTCAACATAGAAACAATTGTATCAAAGCTGTATAACAGTTATGAATCATGTGGGCATCTAGACAAAATATCTGCCATCACATTTTCTGACCCACGGATAGCTCGCACCGAAAAAATGAAATGGCTGTAGAGCAATCGCGTATCGCGTTGATCTCGCGCTCTTCAGATTTTTACTCTGAATAGCCGTAAGAGCTTTCTGGTCAGTTTCCACAATGAAATGCGCGCCCAGAAGAAATCTTTGTAGTTTAAGGATTGACCAAACCATAGCCAATAATTCACGGTCTAGGACCGAGTAATTCTTCTCTGCGGCATTTAATTTCCGAGAAATATACATCACAGGATGCAGAGTTCCAGAGTACTCTTGCATTAGTGCAGCTCCAATCCCGGTGGATGAAGCGTCACTACGAAGAATAAATGTCTTATCCTTAGAAGGTAATACTAGGATAGGTGAAGTAGAAAACATAGTTTTAACCTTATCCAAAGAGGATTGACATTCTTGAGTCCAATGGACTACATTAGGAGACCCTTTCTTTAGCAAGGAAGAAAGAGGTGACATAATGGAGGACAGATTCGGTATGAATCGTCCATAAAATTGTATTAGACCTAAGAGACTTCGTACTTGCTTTTTAGTCTTAGGAATAGAAATGTTAAGTATCTTACTTGTATTATGGTCTTCTGTTTTTAGGAACCCATGACCAACATGGTGTCCTAAGAAAGATATTTCGCTAAAACCAATACATGCTTTCGATGGTTTCGCTGTCAGGTTATGCTCGCGTAAGATAGACAATAGTTCATTTATACCATTATAGTGATCGTTCCAAGTATCACTGAAAAGACAGATGTCATCAAGATACGCAATGACATCTGAGCGATGAGATAGGATTCGACGCATCATGCGTACAAATGTAGCAGGGGCGTTCATAAGACCGAAAGGCATGAAATTCCATTGGAATAGACCCCTAGGCGTCGAAAAAGCAGTAAACGGTTTGGCGTGTTTCGGAGAGTGGAACTTGCCAATATCCCTTAGACAAATCGAGTTTAGTAAAGAAGTGAGAATTCGATAGTCTCGTAAGTAGCTCTTCTAGTAAAGGCATAGGTTCAGCATCGAATTTAGTCACTTGATTCAATTTGCGATAATCCACGCAAAGACGTATGTTATTGTCTTTTTTCCGTACTATAACCATCGGCGAAGAATATGCTGATGTGGATGGTTCAATAATTTTTAACTCTATCATCTCATCTAACTCTTTCTCTACCTGTGCTTGGAAATGTATCGGGATAGGATACGGTCTGACTCTTATAGGACTATGGTCAGTAAGAATAATGTCATGTTGAATGACATCCGTTTGACCAGGAATGTCAGTAAGGACATCCTGAAATTGTTCTAACATAGTAGAAACTTGTTTCTGCTCTCCTGGAGATAATTCTGGAGAAATTGCAACATCTTTCCATGATTCATTAGAGTGAAGAGGAATCATTGGAAAAGGTAAATTTACATCCGAGAAACTCGTTTCCTCATCCTGTATTACTGACAGAGATGAGTACTGTCCATGTTGGACTGGAAAATCGTCCGTTGCCTGGAAAACAGGTTGTAAATAATCAGGACGTTCATGGAATTCCGTGAGCATGTTGATGTGGAAGGTTTTACGCTTCCCGTCAATATCGACGATATAGTCAACATCGGAAACCTTTGATATTATATCGTACGGACCTTTCCAAGAAATGAGAAGTCTATTTTCCCTACAAGGTAGCAAGACAAATGCTTTGTCACCTGGACAAAGTTGACGCAAACATCTCTTTTTATTGGCAAATTCCCTTGCCTTCTGTTTCGCAAATTCAGAAGAAGCAGTTGCCAATTTGCATGCTTCAATAATCTTGTGTCTAAGTGCGATGACATATTCATAAGAGGATTTTGTGTCATCGACAATATTATCAGCAGTTATAAGATCATGAAGTAAGGACATAGGACCTCGCGGTTTCGCGCCAAAGACAAGTTCAAAGGGAGAAAATCCTGTATGTTCGTTGGCGACCTCTCTATATGCAAAGAGAGCCGCGGGTAAAACCCTATCCCAATCCTGAGGATGATCTTCTGTTATCTTACCTAGTAGGTTTTTCAGAGTTCTATTCAAACGTTCCACCATCCCATTGGACATAGGATGATAAATACTACTCAGCGATCTCTCTATCTTCAGAGTCGACATTACTTGAGACATGGTATCCGATATAAGTTGGGTACCATGGTCGGATAATATTTCTGCTGGAAACCCCAGACGAGAAAATATTAACCAAAGAGCATCTGCGACATCAGCAGTAGTTATGCTCTTTAGAGGAACAGCCTCCGGCCAACGTGTGCACATATCAACACACGTCAGAATAAATTGGTGTCCTCTAGCAGACTTTATCTTAAATGGACCAATGATGTCTATCGCCATTTTTTGAAATGGCCGAATGGGAATGTCTGCAGCCTGAATAGGTGCATCATGGCGTGGACCTCTGGATTTAATCTCTTGACATACTTTACAAGATCGACAATAGATTCGTATGTCCTTATTCACAGCAGGCCAAAAGAAAGATTGAAGAACTCTAGCTTTAGTACGGGAAAAAAACCCATATGTCCAGCACACTGCGAATCATGAGCGTGCTGTAAAATTTTAACTCTCATATTTTAGGCACAAGGATTTGAGAATGAATGGACTTAGCGGAGTCTTGTACCATACGTACAAGTACGCCATTCTTCATCGTAATCCAAGATTTACGATTTGTATCCTTATTCGGATCACCTTTTGTTGCCAGAGTAAAGAATTTCTTTAGAGTAGGATCATCTTCCTGCTGTTTAATAAAGGAATCGTGTGAAATCTCCAAGGGATCATCTTGGATCTGCGCATCATTATCTTCAGAATGTGAAGATTGTGGCATATTGAGAGCTTGAGCCCTAGTGATTACTGCATTAGCAGATTGCATATTAACATTTTCCCAATTAGAGATTTGCTGTGGAGTGCATTCTTTCACTCCATGAATGCGACCGATGATAAGATCAGCGATCGGATTCGGCAAGAGACATGCTTGCACCTCTCCTGTAAAGAACGGTGTAGCAATATTGATAATGGCAGTGGAGTACTTCTCCAATGTGCCACCAAATGTTACACATTTGACTATATTGCCCGTAGCTCGAGAAGGATTTACGAGTGATTGCCTCACTCCAATGGTAGTGCACCCCGAGTCGAAAAGAATTGATACCGGAGTACCATCTATTAGGCCCCTATTAAAGACAAGAGCACCCCTTCCATTATGCGCAATTGACGCATGGAGAGCGGGAAGTGGGTGACCGCAGCTTAAAGTAGAAACTGTGGTTGGATCGAATAATGTTTTGCATTGCGAACACTCAGATGCTCTAGCAAAATCGAAAGCGGAATTTGCTACACTATTGGAGTCTTTTTTATCATTATTCTGATTATCGGTGTCGTGGAACTCCTGTTGTGCAGAGTTAGCCTGGTAATAAGATTTACCATGTCTTTTGTGTTGTGATCTACCTCGGTTATAATTGTCTCTATAATTATTATTGCCTCTGTTATAACCCCTATTTGGGTTTGAATCATAATATTCATGATCATAATCATCATGCTCGTTATATTGAGTATCCCTGTAATATTGTTTCTTTTGTCTCCATGAAGCACTTGGGTAGTTCCTATAGCTACTCCCTTTCCGAGAATTTCTAACATTATGGGTACCCCTCGCGTGTCGAGGACTATCAGCCCGATTCCAGTTCTTCGAAGAAGAACCCTGATTTGAGTGGTTATCTTGGTTTTGATACTTATTCCAATTAACCTTTTTATCAAATTTATTTTTAGCTCCTTGGAATTTGTGTGAGTAATTCTGATTATATTCTGTTGCCGAAGCAACTGGCATACTCTCTTTAATGTTAGAGTTACTAAGAATCATGTCAGGGTGTGCCGTGGCATACTGGTCACAATATTCTTCCATTTGCTTTATTGTACTAGGTTTACGCTCATGTAAGAACTCTAGGAATGATTTATTTACAGAAGACATGACCTTGTCTCTTAGCAATAAATCTGTAAGACCATCAAATGTTTTCTCTGTTTTGGATAATTCAATCCATCGTGAAAGTGTAATTCGTGCTTTTGAGACGTAAAGACGTTATTTCTTACTACACCTGTAGTACACCACTGTAAAGTATCAGTCTGTCTGCTCTGTAAGGAAGAGTGGTGTGTTGTTGAGATCAGGCATGCTCCAGTCTATCCAGCTGTAAATGGGTAACTCACCCTAGTCCTGAGTTAGGGAAGGCAAAGGCTCCAGGGGAAGCAGGCCCTAAACTTGGTCACTTCAGCCGACGCAGGATGGTGTATGTATGAAGTAGTAGTGTAGAGTGTGATTACCGCGAATGGTGTACTGTTCGTGTGCTGACCAATATAATCACTCATACACATGTGTCTACAAGGCACCAATGCAGACTGCTGGAATCTTAGTTTACTCAATTTATTCAGACGTACACACTGGGACATACGAGTACATCAGGCTTTGTTGACATAACAATTTGTAGGTATACATAGCAGATCTGAAGTCATGACACATGCAGAAATAATGGGTAGTACATCAAAGTTCAATGTCATGATACATCATCTTATGAAACCACGAAAAGGGGGTTTCTAGCAGGATTGAGATCTCTCTGTCACTGTCCGATAATAAGATAAATAATCTGTTCTCTTGGCAGTGATCAAAACAGACGATGACCGAAATCCAACATGGCTACCTTCCTGAGTTGTCGTTCACTCATTCATAGGAAGAATATCAGCCAAAGTTAATTTACAATGGATATATAAAGGATTTCATGAATGGTTCCATGCAGCACTACGGTGATCAGGTTAGTTCACGTAGCCATAACCGCTGCAGGAAAATCTGTCATCTTCGTCGATACAAAACACGACACTAGCATATCGAAGCACCCAAAAGTCAAGCTAGGCCTAACCGACGAGAGATCATCAAAAATACGAGCTGGGTTTACCTGGAGTCCGAATCATCTATATACTGACATAAGGAGAGTCTCTAACACAAACTATCGTAGAGACACTATCTCCTCCAGAAGAAAAAACCACTTCGTAAGACATTTTTTCTTGACGAAGGGACCAGCTCTTGAAAAACGTACCCCGCCATTCTTAGCAGTACATCGGAACTCATCACGACTTGTTAAGACAACTCATACTTCCGCTAACAAGAATCTAGTCCCTCATACCCATCCAAAATATACAATATAGGACTGATTCTACTTGTACTAATAATATGTAATACATATGAATTCAGGCCATAAACACAATAAGCAAATTAATATATTTTCTGGCCCTAAAATTAAGTACAAACGCAAGCGTACTATTCTTGCGCTGGATCGATATCCAGACCGATTACTCCTATAATCAAAAGTGTGAATCAAACATGGATTATCTCGCTTTTACAATAAACAGCATTTTCATACACAGATGGATGCATGACTATATTTTTCCCATATTAAATAACCATATCGATTTTTTTTGTAATATGTGCGTCAAAAATATGCACGCAACATATACATTACAGGATGCAGAGTTCCAGAGTACTCTTGCATTAGTGCCGCTCCAATCCCAGTGGATGAAGCGTCACTACGAAGAATAAATGTCTTATCTGTTGTAGGTAACACTAAAATAGGTGGTGATGAAAACATAGTTTTGATCTTCTCTAGTGAAGATTGGCATTCATGAGACCAGTGAACCATGCTAGGCGACCCTTTCTTTAATAGTGTAGAGAGAGGTGCCATGATAGAGGACAGATTCGGAATGAAACGTCCATAAAATTGTATGAGACCTAAAAGACTTCGCACTTGCTTTTTAGTCCTAGGGATAGAGATGTTAAGTATCTTAGTGATATTATGGTCTTCTGTCTTCAAGAAACCGTGACCTACTCGATGGCCTAAGAAAGCAATTTCGCTAAAGCCAATACAAGCTTTAGATGGTTTTGCTGTCAGGTTATACTCACGCAGAGTTGATAATAATTCAACTAACCCTGAATAGTGATCTTCCCAAGTATCGCTGAAAAGACAGATGTCGTCTAGATAAGCAATGACATCTGACCGATACGATAGGATTCGACGCATCATGCGTACAAATGTAGCTGGTGCGTTCATAAGGCCGAAAGGCATAAAATTCCATTGGAAAAGGCCTCTGGGAGTAGAGAAAGCGGTAAGAGGTTTGGCGCGTTCGGATAATGGAACTTGCCAATATCCTTTAGACAAATCAAGTTTAGTGAAAAAACGCGATTTAGAAAGACGAGTAAGTAGCTCTTCTAGGAAAGGCATAGGTTCAGCATCGAACTTCGTAACTTGATTCAATTTGCGATAGTCAACGCAAAGACGTATGTTATTGTCTTTTTTTCGAACAATAACCATCGGCGAAGAATATGCAGAAGTGGATGGTTCGATTATTTGTAAATCTATCATTTCATCCAACTCCTTTTCAACCTGTGTTTGGAAATGTATAGGGATAGGATAAGGTCTAACCCTAATTGGAGTATGTTCAGTTAGAACAATGTCATGCTCAATGACATGAGTTTGTCCAGGGATGTCAGTGAGGACATCCTGAAATGTTTGTAACATAGACGAAACTTGTCGCCGTTCTCCTAGAGACAAATCAGGAGGAACAGTAACGTCTTTCCATGATTCACTAGAATGAAGTGGGATCATTGGAAGCGGAAGATTAACATCCGAAAAACTTGTTTCCTCATCCTGTATTACAGACAGTGATGAGTAATGACCATGTTTGACATGAGAATCGTCCGTTGCCTGGAAAATAGGCTGTAGATAGTCAGGACGTTCATGGAACTCCGTAAGCATATTGATGTGGAAGGTTTTATGCTTCCCGTTAATATCGACGATGTAGTCAACATCTGAAATTTTCGATATTATATCGTACGGACCTTTCCAACTAATAAGGAGTCTATTTTCACGACAAGGTAGCAAAACAAATGCTTTGTCACCAGGACAAAGTTGTCGTAAAGTTCTCTTCTTATTAGCAAATTGTCTTGCCTTCTGCTTAGCAAATTCAGAAGAGGACGTTGCCAATTTGCATGCTTCGATAATCTTCTGTCTCAGCGCGATGACATACTCGTAAGAAGATTTTGTGTCATCGTCAACATTGTCAGCTGTTATAAGATCATGCAGCAAAGACATTGGGCCGCGCGGTCGCGCGCCAAAGACAAGTTCAAAGGGAGAAAACCCTGTATGTTCATTGGGGACCTCTCTGTACGCGAAGAGGGCCGCGGGTAAAACCCTATCCCAATCTTGAGGATGATCCTCAGTTATCTTCCCTAATAAGTTCTTAAGTGTTCTATTTAGTCGCTCGACCATCCCATTGGACATAGGATGATAGATGCTACTCAAAGATCTCTCTATCTGTAGAGTAGACATTACTTGAGACATGGTATCCGATATCAGTTGGGTGCCATGATCTGATAATATTTCTCCGGGGAATCCCAGCCGAGAAAATATAAGCCAAAGAGCATCTGCAATGTCAGCGGTAGTAATGCTCTTTAGAGGGATAGCCTCTGGCCAACGTGTGCACATGTCTACACACGTTAAGATAAACTGATGTCCTCTAGCAGATTTGATCTTGAATGGACCAATGATGTCTATCGCCATTTTCTGGAATGGACGAATAGGAATATCTGCAGCCTGAATAGGCGCAGCATGACGAGGACCTTTGGATTTGACTTCTTGACATACTTTACAGGATCGACAATAGATCCGTATGTCCTTGTTCACAAAAGGCCAAAAGAAAGCCGCAAGAACTCTTGACTTTGTACGGGAAAAACCCATGTGACCAGCACACTGAGAGTCGTGTGCATGTTGTAAGATCTTAACTCTCAAATTCTTGGGTACAAGAATCTGAGAATGACTTGACTTAGTGGAGTCTTGCACCATACGTACAAGTACGCCATTCTTCATTGTAATCCAAGATTTACAATTTGAATCTTTATTCGGATCACCTTTCGTTACAAGAGTGAAGAATTTCTTAAGAGTCGGATCTTCTTCTTGTTGTTTTATAAACGAGTCACGAGAAATTACCAAGGGATCATCTTGGTTATGCACTTCATTATCTTCAACAGATGAAGTTTCAGGCATATTGAGAGCTTGAGCTCTAGTGACTACCGCATTAGCAGATTGCATATTTTGATTTTCCCAAACGGAAATTTGCTCCGGAGTGCATTCTTTGACTCCGTGAATGCGACCGATGATAAGATCAGCGATCGGATTCGGCAAAAGACATGCGTGTACATCTCCTGTGAAGAAAGGAGTAGCAATCCTAATGATAGCGGTAGAGTATTTCTCTATGGTGCCGCCAAATGTTACGCATTTGACTACTTTGCCTGTAGAATGAGAAGGATCTATGAGTGACTGCCTAACCCCAATAGTTGTGCATCCAGAATCAAAAAGTACTGAGACTGGATTGTCATTTACTAAACCTTTGTGTAAGACAAGAGAACCTCTCCCATCATGCGCGATTGACGCAGGAAGAGCGGGAAGAGGATGGCCACAGCTTAAAGTAGACACTGTGGTTGGCTCAAATAGTGTTTTGCATTGGGGGCACTGAGATGCTCTCCCAAAATCAAAAGCGGCACATGCCATATTATTAGAGTCATCATTATCTTTATTTTGTTTATAGGCTTCGTGGGACTCTTGCTGTGCAGAGTTCGCCTGGTAATGAGCTTTATGTTTTTTGAATTGTGCTCTACCTCTGTTATTATTGCCTCTGTACTTATCATTGTTTCCACTATTATAACCCCTACTCGGGTTTGAATCATAGCTCCTTTGGTTACTATCATCATATTCATTATAATGAGTATCTCGGTAATTATGATCCTGTTGTCTCCATGAAGGAAAACTTGGATAGTTTCTAGAATGACTTCCTTTGCGAAAGTTCCTGTAATTATGACCACCCCTGAATCGAGGGCTGTCAGCTCTTCTCCAGGTATTCGAAGAAGAACCCTGAAATGATTGGTTACCTTGGTTCTGATAACTGTAATAGTTACCTTTTTTATTAACCTTATTTTGAGGTCCTTGGAATTTGTGAGAGTGATTAGGGTTGTATGGTGTTGCAGAAGCAACTGGCATACCTTCTTTAACCTTACTGTTGCTAATAGCTACGTCCGGATGTGCAGTGACGTATTGGGTACAATACTGTTCCATTTCTTTTAGAGACTTAGGTTTACGCTCATGTAAGAATTCGAGGAAAGGTTTATTTATACTTGACATAATCTTGTCTCTGAGTATCAAGTCCATAAGGGCTTCATAAGTCTTTTCTGTTTTGGATAGCTCAATCCAACGATCAAATGTAAGACGTGTCCTTGCAATGAATTCTGAGAATTCTACACCTGCCTCAGGCACCATTGTCTTAAACAACTTCCGATAACCCTCTTCAGACAACTGATACTTCTTTAATAAGGCTGCCCTAATAACATCATAGTTATCTTTGTCAGCCTCTTCAACCAAACTTAAACTAGTCAGAGAATCACCTTTCAGATTTTCTGATAACTGGTTAGCATATTGTGATTTGTCCACATTATGGGCTCGACACGAGCGTTCAAATCTATTTAGCCAGAATGTTATGTCATCACTGGAAGGGTTGAACGCTGGTACCTTGACCTTGTAAGTAAAGGGTTTACCATTACCACCAGATGCTTGATTACCATCACTTATGTTTGTTAACTTTAACTTTTCTAACTCAAATGCTAAAAGTTCTTTTTGGTGTTCATGTTCTCTTATTGCTTTTTTCTCTTGAGCTTCAGCTTGTAATTTTCTCTCTTCTGCAGCAGCTTGTAATTTTTTCTCTTCAGCAGCAGCTTGTAATTTTTTCTCTTCAGCAGCAGCTCATCTTTTCTTTTCTCTTTTTCCATTTCCATCTGGAACCTTTTTTCATCAGTCTGTATCTGCAATTTCTTTTGTTCATCCTCTCTTTGTAATTTTTTTTCCTCAGCTTCTAATTTTTTCTCCTCAGCTGCTAATTTCTTTTCTTCAATCAATGCTTTTCTTTCTTCAGCAGCAGCAGCAAGTTTTCTCTCTTCTGCAGCTAATGCTTTGTCATATTGAGCAACTGCCCATTCTTCTAATTGCTGACCAGTCTTATCAAGAGCCTTGCCTTGTGTGTGATAAAATAATCTAATGTAGACATCTTGTCTAATAAGATCAGTAATTTGCAAAAGTAAATAAATTCACTTTCTTAGTCTTAATCAAAGACCTTGTATGATAACTTTTTAACCTGTGGAAAATAGTACTTAACTATCCCAATCACTGTGGGAAACAAGCCTTACAAAGGTCTTGTATAAATCCTTATATAATAACAGCTATAAGTTGCTGGTTCACTCTATAATATAAGTGCAGTGCACCAGAAATAGTGTTTTATATCATCAACTGTGTACCTTTAGTAATAGCAATTAACTATCAGTTGATTCTTGTACATCAATTTATATGATCAACTATATTTTAAATAGTGTATGTCGATCAGGCACAAAACAAAACAGTTATACAGAAGAACATGAAAACATTTGCGGAAATGAAATAAATCAAATGGGAAAAACAATAAAAGATAAACCGCAAGAGGATAACAAATACAAATAACGCCACAGTATATAAATATAAATTGAGAATAGAACTGAAAGATAGAATAGGGTAGACCAACAAATTACAAACAAATCAAAACAAACTAAAGAACAGAGGAATATTACAAAAACAACAATGAGTACAGTCTTCACAGCTAACACTAATAGCAACAGCTGTCGCAGCAAATTTTCAATCAAGAAAATTGCACCTATAGAAACGCACACATCAGACCCTCTATTACGTGGGATACTCTGTTGTGTGACACCGCCCAACCAAAACAACAACCCGCTGGATACAAACAAATATCACATATAAATATTTAAACATAAATACATAAATGCATAAATAGTATGGCAATATGATGTAAATAGAGTGTTGCAGAAAGAATGTGTTGGAATGAAGGCTCAGTTACACTGCCTAATAGTACAGTACTGTGGTACTTTATTAAACAAATACTTCTGGTCTAATTATTTTAAATTCAACACAGAAATAGAAGCTCCATCGTTGATGTGAATGATAACAATCGATGTAGGACTTCTCAGTTCAATAACATTTCCTTTCGCAAACACTGTCAAATATTCTCCAGTCCTGATGTGTAATGTTCTATGTTTCAACCAAGCTTGCTGTGTAACACTGTCAGTTGTATGGCAAATGTCCAACGAACCAAATGTCAACAAACGCTGACCTAGTTACTGCATACTGTCGACAGGACAGGTCACGCTGACATCACTGTAGAGTTGTACTGTTGATGTATTTGTGTGTCGTAACAGACCCCAAGGAACGTCTGGTCTCAGTAGTTTACTTCTCAATATGGTCACTGTGCAGGTTGACCCAGGAAGCTGGCACACCAGTTGTTAAACTCATACTGGCCAGTAGTTGTTAAATCACGTTTTATTTGTTAAATGCCGTGAATGTCCACCAGTTGATAAATGTAGATGTTGGGACTGGTGTAGTAAAGTGTAACGATTGTCAACTCATTAAACCCAGCACAGTTTTGGTCATACAGGTCATCTTGTCCTGGAACGTGATGAGGCTCCGACAAGAATGTGAGTGTAGACAATGAGTGTGTATATGAATGTCAGCACGCGAATGGTAGAATGATTCGATAGAGTTGACAGGTTGGTAGTACATCACTCATACTCACACTGTTCGAATTCAAGAAGTACTGGAACTACGGTGGTCTTTTTATAACATTTAATGGGACGCACACTTGGACAGTACGTGTATGGTTACAGGAACAAATGTCGACATAGACAGCATAATGTTGATCACAGGAATATCATCTTAAGTTAGCATTCATGCTTGGCAAATATCATAATGGAGCATTCGTAAATAAGCATTCAGAGTTCCATCATGTAAATCATCTGGCTTTACTGACTGGGCACGTCAGACCATAACCAATATATAGGAAGGCTCCTAGACCTAACCTCGTCTAGCGAATATCCCTTCACGTAAAGTTCAATATATATATTTTTCCATAAAGATATAGGAATCCCAGACATGGGTTCTCACATGTAGCAGTGATCTCTTGGTTCATCGAGCGATAGTACAGGCATCCCTTTTTCTCACTCGATAAATACAAAGTATATGGATTTCAACATGGCTGTGCTTCTCTCGTGAGCTTCACTCACTATTGGATACAGACCAAAATTGGTCATTCGTTAAATGTCCTCATTTCTTCATAGCTTCTATCATAGAGGTAATTGAATAATATCATATAATCTAGTGCTGATACATAGGAATGTCATCTTCCTTTGAATAAATATTCTTTTCAAAAGTACCACTGTGCATCTGCTTATCGACAACGATGGCGAAGCCCAAGTTCATAATAAATTGTGGTTTTACCTTTCTATGCGAAATATAACTTTGCCATTCCTTGGCAAAAGAGAATAAACACTGGGGTAAAGTACATACAACATGTCTAAATGACTATCACTTTTCCCCATTTACTTATAGATCACTTTTTCGGCGATAAGCCGGCTACAACAAAATTCGACATCCCGACAGGATGACAGCCATGAATCAAGTGATCCAAAAGAGCATAATACAACAGGAAAACAAAAGAAACTTAGAAGAATCTATCACAGAACAAGTTGAGGTGCTTTTAACAAATTTAGTAGAACAAATTTGGGACAAAATGACAAGACTTAATGAGGAATTTATTGAGAACATGGTAGATAATGAAAACATCAATAAATCACCACAAAGAGTAATGCATCTGGCAACTGATAGGGACAATAAAAACTAAGAGCAAATTAGATAGTTAAAAAAAATGTAAGGGATACTAGATTATATAAAAGTACGATAAGACAGGATATAGAATTATACAGTGGAATTGTAGGGGTATCAAAAAGAATTTTGCACCCCTACTAGCAGAAACAGGAGGAACTAATACAATATATGCTCTTCAAGAGACACATTTAAACCCCAATAGTAGATATAGTTGTAAGGGTTTTAAGATACTTAGGCACGATAGGAAAGAAGGCAGAGGAGGGGGTGTCGCAGTCTTAGTAAACGACACATTTAAAATTATAGACTGGGAAGTATTTGATACAACCAACATAGAAGGTATCAAGGTCACTATAGCAGCTGAACCAAACAATCTAACAATCTTAAATGTGTACGCTAAAAATGGTACAATTACAGATCAGGAACAAATTAGCCATAAGCACCAGACTAGGCCCCCAAAAAGTCATAGTAGGCGATTTTAATTCTCATCATTATGCTTGGGGTGGACAACATGCAGACAATGCAGGAAAGCGCCTACTTGACTTTGTAGAAAACAATGACCTGCTAATACTAAATGATGGAACTGCAACTAGAATTAATCCACAAGCTAACGGGGCAGACTCAGCAATAGACATAAGTATAGCAACTAACAATCTAGCCAATGCCAATTGGGAAGTGTTACCTGACACAAACTCAGATCATCTGCCCATTAGAATAACCATGCAAGAAAATTTTGTTCCAAACCCAGGATCAGAAAAACCAACATTCAACTATAAAAAAGCAAACTGGGAAGCCTTCCAATCAGAGCTGGAAGTGATGGAATATAAAGACATGGAATCAGATGATACTGACTTGTTAGCAGAGACACTGACCAATGACATTCTTAAAATAGCAATAAAATATATACCAAGTAAAAAATATGCCACAACACTTAAAACCAATAAACAACATGAATAAGGAAAGAAAGACTATAATAAAGAACCTGAAGCTTGGTGGAATAAAAGATGTTCAGAAATTCATGAGAGAAGAAATAAAGCCTTACAAAAATATAGAAATAATAGAACAGAGGAAAACTATGATGAATATAAACATCAGTGGCGTATTCTCTATGTGTGCTGTGCGTGCTGCGCACACCTATGCGCGAAGGAAAATAAAAATTTAATTTATTATTCTATAAAATATTTCTCTTCTAATGTTCTGCTTTCGGACCGCACGCATCAGGATAACGGATTTTCCCGCATAGAATCTAGTTTCAGTTTCCCAGACGCGTTTTATAGTGCAGTTTTTATTGGTTGGTTGCAATCGCCCGACGTTTCTCGGGTAATTCCGTCACAATGCGTGCTGCACCTTCCGGATTCACGTCTAAAGACTGCTTTGTGTGGTACGGGGTCATGGCCAGATACGTCAATACAATGCAAACATGCGTGCGGTCCGTCTTGCAGCTCTCGAGTTGTAAAAATTGGCTGTGTCCCAAGTCCAGTGTTTTTTGTGATTAATTTTTGTTAGTTGCCGGGAGTGCAGATTATTACAGTGACAGTGAGTTTCAAGTTGTAAGTTAATTAGTATTTCGGAGACAATTGACATATACCCAAATTGCAAGTGTTGGACGACATCGCTAAAAAGAAGTTTTGTTCACTAAGTTTAGTGAAAAACTATCAATTGTGCGTAACGGTAAACCATGTCCTGAGTTACCACTCTTAAAAACAGTACATAAAACTAAGACAGAAGGATACACACACCATTTTTCAACAGATCATTACAAGTCGGTGGATTGGTTAACTGGTTGTGAAAAGAGGAATAAATTGTTCTGTTGGCCTTGTTTTTTATTTTCTTCAGAAGGCAACGTATGGAGTAGAAATGGTTTTGATGATCTTAACCACTTAAGTACAGCTGCACAGAGACACGAAAAGACTAAAAGCCATGTCCAATGTTTTTTTTCAGCTGAAAATGTTTGGCCGACAAAGAGTGGACGTCTTGCTTAATGATCAACTCGATAAAAGTATCAGCCAACATAATGAACTTGTAAAAAAGAATCGAGATATCTTGAAACGTCTGATTGATGCGGTATGCTTCCTTGGTAAACAGGAGCTTCCTTTCCGAGGACATGACGAATGTAATGACTCTTTCAACAGAGGCAACTATTTAGAGTTTCTGGATGCACTTCAGCAATATGACCCTCTTTTGGAACATCACCTACAGAGCTCTACAGGTTTCCGCGGAACCTCTCCAGCTGTGCAAAATGATCTCATTCAGGCTATCTCTGAAGTCCTCATTGATGAAATAAAGAAGGAAGTCCACGTTTCAAACTTTGCTGCTATACTTCTGGATGAGAGTTGTGATATCACGTGCAAATCGCAGCTGTCAACCGTCTTAAGATATGTATTAGATGGTGTTGTTTATGAAAGGTTTGTCGGGCTTATCGACGTTAGTCAGGATAGAACCTCAGAAGGTTTGTTTAAACATGTAGTTAGCACGGTACAAGAATACAAACTTAAAGATAAGTTAGTTGGGCAAACTTATGATGGAGCGTCTGTGATGGCAGGTCATTTGGATGGCTTACAAAAAAAGGTTATTGATGTTTACCCAAAAGCACTCTTTACTCATTGCTGTGCCCATGCATTGAACCTCGTCTTGCAACAAAGTTTGATGAATATCAAAGACATCTCGCCGATCTGCTGCACGAAACGGGGGAAAAGCTTGTAATTAACGACTTGCCAGAACTGTGAGACCAAACTGGCGTTTGAATTAACGTAATGTGTTAACTTTAACACTATCATTTGTAATAATTCGGACATTTCACAGTAGTAAGAACGAGACGATTGTAATAATTAACGCAAAACGCTACCAAAGTTTTGAAAAACCCCTCTTCGCTCTGCAAGCGGTCTCTTTAATATATACACGCTGTAGGCAAAGCCAGCAGAGGCAAACACACAGACAAATTTTCATTTCCTCCTAGCGGTAATATTCTGACGTCACTCAAACTAGTTGGTTTATTTGAATAGTGAGGAAAATGTTAAAGACAGGGGGGAACTTGTGTAAGAATTTATATTTGACGATTGACAGTGACAAAATTGAAAATCTAAACCATACTGAAACTGACCATAAAAATCATATGGTAGTATAGCTTAGAGTCCCCTGAGCAAAAGTATGTTTAAAAAAAAAATATGGTAGTCCAAGTATTAGCCAAGTTATTGAGAAAATACTAAATGTCTACGAACGCTTGACTGGACAGACTGTTGTTCTTGCTCGTTACACATAACGTTATTGGGGACGCTAGTTTTAAAAAAAAAGAGGCATTGTAGAAATTCAAATTCTATTAGTTGGTATAAGAGTATAGGAGTAAAAGGGGAGAGATAGGAAAAATGTAACTAAAACGAAACATCTTTTTCTATTGGCATAACTAACGCAGACTGACCAATGGACTACGAGGCACATAGTTTGTTTGGAATTGTTTTGTTTTTTCAAACTAAATTCAAAATTATTTAGTAGTGCCTGCTTTCATTGGTCGAGTCTAATAGATATTGGCAAGAGGCATAGTGGTCTCGTGGCCATTTGACTAGAAAATTTTATTCAAACAACTACGTTGAGATCAGATGTGATAACTTGTAAAATTAAATACTAATTCACTATCTGGACGGGGCAGAGCAAAACTGAGGCCATATTCTTTGCCAGTCAACGTTATTTGTGACATATTTCTTTGAACTAGTGGTAAGAATGCTTTATGTATTTACATGCTTGATTAAAACTGAAAAAGTCAGATACTGCTGTGGAAAAGTGAAGGACATGCCGGAAGCAAACATTATTGAGTCCTCACATTGAACTGTATTTGACTGTTGCATATTATTATGATTTTGTATTAATATTTTGTATTGGAAATGTTAGGAAGCCTCTGTGTTCTATGAACACTTTTCAACATGCCTAGAGCGTTTATAAGTTAGAAAAGAAAAAAAAATCATATATAAGGAGATGTGGTTACTCCACGTTATTGCATTGAAGCAAACTATGTAAAAGTACAGTGGCGTATCTGCCATAGGGACCTGTGGTGTGGTCACAGAAGGGTGTGAGTCATAAATTAGGGGCTGATGCACATGAATGCACAAGAGGCTGACCCCATACCGTCATGTATATATAGGGATAAGAAGTTATGATCAGGTTGAAAAGGCCAGGGTGTCTTTTTATTGCAGAGTTTTTATTTCCTGTTACCATCCGGTGACAGGAAACCTGATGAGTGGGTGTAAAGTCTCCATTATAAAGTTTAAGCAGTCAGCTGATAGACTGAAGGAGCTTACGTGTGGGTGCTGATCTACATTTTCTCTACATTGATATACTGACATATATTCGACCTATCAAGAATTCCAGGTGACAAGTTATCAGCTGGGACCTCTGACATTTCATCCTAAGAAACTAGTTCCTATCAAAATAACATTGAATTATATGGGGCATGATGAAAACAACAGCTCCTCATAACAAATGACAATCACTAGCAACTATTAAAGTATTAGTCTGTGAATACACCTACAGGAACTCTATATTAACAATATATTCATAGGACCAAGAGTCCATATTTTTAGTTAAAGCATTGTATGTAAATATATTTCCTCATTTTCAAAGACCTGTCCAAAAGAAGTTGGCGGGACAGGCAGATTAAATTGTATAAAGAAAAAAAAAAACATTCAAATTTTAAAAGAAAACTTTAACCACCGTTTTATTCATTTTCTTTTAGTGAGTTAAAGTGTATTGTGTTGATGTACCATCATCTTCATTTCACCCCTAGACACTAGAGACATCATACACCAGCCACTAGAATCAAAATACGGACTGTGTGAGATCTAGGGAGGTAGCGTTAGGTTCCCGGATCAATATATCATCATCATCATCATTCTTTTTATAGTCAGGGACCACCTACATGTGCTTGACCTCACACAGTTAACACAGACACAACTATCTTTCTTGTTAGGTATAACATCTTAACCTCCCCAGCAAAAATTACATTTGCTACAACTGCCTTTAATGAGATTTGGTATGCTGCATTGGGAAGGAGGGGAGAAGAATTTGAATCACCTACAAATAAACGACGCCGTCGTTGTATAGGAAAAGATGCATGTTGCCAACTGTATTTTGAAATCATTGATAACATTAGTGTTCACACAGAAACACGGTTTGCAGCTTTAAAGAAACTTGAGTATTTCCACCTTCTTTATGAGCAAAAGTATACCAGTTTCAAGAAAAATTTTCCAGAGGACCTCATCCAAAAATTAAAAGACGTTTATGGAGAAATGTTCGACTATGTAAGATTGAAGAATGAACTTGTTGTACTTTATTGTTCGGATGAGTTCTGCAACAAGTCAGTTCATGAGTTACTGCAGTTCTTAGTTGAAAATGATCTCACTTCAGGCTTTAAAGAAGTGTTCAAACTGGCAGAATTGATAATGACAATTCCAGCAACTACTGCTTCTGTAGAAAGATCGTTTTCAGCTTTAAAGCGAATCCACAGTTACCACAGATCTACACAAGGTCAAGATCGACTCTCCAGTCTCAGCCTATTGTCCATTGAAAAGGAACTTTTGAGCAAGGTTAGAATGAAGAATACATTTTACGATGCTGTAACAGAGAAATTTCTGCAAAAGGAAAGAAGAATAGATCTGATCTTCAAGTGAAACCTATAAGTGAAAATATGTATTATTTAGTTAATGTTTTTCTTCCAGCCAAATAACTATCGTTGCGTAATTGAATCTAGTTGGTTTTTGAATTAAGAGGGGAAGGGGTTAAATAGTAGGCGTACATATTCATTTTAAGTAGCAGCACGCCTAGCTCGCATTACCAGGATACGCCACTGATAAACATATTAGGAATGAATCTAACAGAATAATATTCAAAGCCAAAGAAACCAACTGGAAAGAGTTTTGTCAGTCACTTAGTCCTAGCACACAAATTAAAGAAGTGTGGAAAAAACTTAAGGCAATCAAAGGGAACAATAAGAAGACAGTAATGCCAACAATCAAACTAATGCTAATGCCTTTTTGCTGAGTATTTCTATAAAGTCAGTGCAAAAAGTAGTCTTGGACAGGAAGAAAATGAGAGAAGAGAAAGACTTACGATACAGTTCTTAAAGGAGCTACCAGACCAGATAGATGAAACAAACTATTTACATACTGATATAACAGAGGAAGAAGTAACTAGTGCAATTAAAGAGAAATCTAATACTGCCTCAGGGCATGATATACTTAGTTATGAAATTCTTAAGAAAGTACGCAAAAAAGCTATAAACATAATAACTTCCCTTTATAACAAAATCTGAAGCTTAGGAAAGATACCAAAAGCATGGAAAGTAGCTATGATAGTACCCATCCTAAAACCCAATAAGGAAGCCCATGATGTAAGTTCATATAGGCCTATCTCCTTAACATCACAACTAGGCAAAATACTAGAAACTTGTTAACAAAAGAGTTAAATTCTACATGGAAAAAATCAGTTATATTGCCCAACCCAGTCAGGATTTAGAGCAGACAGAAGTACAGTAGACCAACTTGTAAGATTAGAACACGATGTAAAGCTAGGGTTCAAGAGGAAAGAGAAAACAGTGGCAGTCTTTTTGGATGTCGCTAGAGCATATGATGACTGCTGGAGAGATGGAGCTCTTTACAAGATGAAAAAGACTGGCATTACTCGTAAAACCTATAAGTATCTAGAACACTTTTTACAGGACAGGTATTTTGCTGTACAGGTGAACAATGATAAGTCAGATATATATGAACAACAGAATGGGATTCCTCAGGGATCAGTGATTTCACCTTCAATTTTCACTTACTTACTTACTTACTTACTTAGTCGTTCCCCTTCTACCGTGAGGTGTAGAGGTTTGGAAGAGAGAGCGCCAGGCTATCCTATCGGCTGTCTTCCTCCTGGCCTGATTCCATTCTAGTCCTTGGTCCTTCAAAGATTGTCTAATGTTGTCCTCCCAGCGGACTCTGGGTCGTCCTGGGGGTCTGGATCCTTGGCTCTTTGTTTCCCATGCTTGTCGTGGTAGCCGGTCTTCTCCCATTCTGCAGACATGGCCAAACCATCTTAGTTGGGACTGTTCTACTTGGGTCTGCAGGGGGTGGGATTTAAGGCCTTGACGTATCGTCTGGTTGCGTACCATGTCTCTTCTTGTTACTTCAACCACCTTCCTCAGATACCTCATTTCTGAGGTTTGGATCTGGCTTTTGTGGGTTGTAGTCATTGCCCATGACTCACATCCATATGTCAAGACTGGGACATAGGTGGAGCGGTATACAGCCATCTTCGTTTTCTTACCAACCTCTCTCTTGCTGAGGAATCCTCGATTTATGGCCTGAAAAAGTCTCCCAGCTGCTGCTTTTCGAGTGGCCAACTCTTCTTTGATGCCTCCCTTTCGGTCAGTAATAGCTCCGAGGTATTTAAAGTGGTCTACCTGCTCCAGGACCTGTTCTCCCAGCTTAATCTGATGTCTTCTTTCTTCTCGTGATATCACCATGGATTTTGTTTTAGAGCTGCTTATGACCATCCCTCTCTTCTCCAGCTCTTCCTTCCAGACTTGCAGGTTGAATTGGAGATGTGCCTCTGATTTAGCAATCAGGGCAACATCATCAGCAAATGCCAGCTCCGAAATACAGACCTGTCTCATCTTCCAGTACCCCACTGAATACTTTCTTGTTCTCTCCTTACATGCCTTAATGACATCGTCCATGAGGAGTATGAAAAGGTAAGGTGACAGTATATCATCTTGTCTTACATCAATTTTCACCATAGCTGTAAATGACTTAGCAGATGAATTTAACGACATTAAGGATGCTTTATCACAATTTGCCGATGACTGCCATTTGGCGATCTGGAAAAAACTTGGACCATGTTTACCAAAAACTTCAAAAGCAAATAGACAAAGTTTCAGAGTGGATGAAAAGTTGGGGCTTCCAAATTAATGTGAACAAAACAGTATGTATTCTTCTTCTTCGTTCGTCCTGAAAAGGACGGTGGTTGCGTTGTGTCTGTTTACGCCTAAGCTGTGATATCTGCACCTTTCGGTCGACACATCCGACTTCTGCACGGCATTTTTTAGGACCGGGTTTGCCTTCCCATTTCGATCCACACTCGCTCAGCCAGACTGCACAGCTGCAGACTGTTTCCAGGACCACCACGTGGAGGTGGAGTGCGGTCTTGACCAGCTCTGGTTCGCTGGTCCTGACGCTGGCAGTCAAGCTATGAGTCGCTGACTGCGGTCTCTACTACTGCGTCTTGAGGTCCCACAGTAGGTATGATATTCAGCAAAGGAAATTTAAAAAATAAAATAAAATCAATAACCAAGAAAATAAGTAGCTCCTCAACAACTGGATTTCTGGGCATAACTTTAGATAAACAACTAAATTGGAATAAACATATAGACAATTTAGTAGAAAGCTGTAAGGGACCCCTAAATATACCAAGGATAGTAAAAGGTAATGGATGGGGGGCCAGCAATAAAATAATGCTTATGTTCTACAAATCTTTCATCAGGGGGAAACTAGATTATGCCAGCATAGTCTATGACTCAGCTGCAGCTTCTAACAAAGCAAAACTAGACAGAATTCAAAATGCAGCCATGAGAACCATTACAGGGGCATTTATATCAACACCAATAGAAGCCCTAGAAGTAGCTCTTGGCATACTGCCCCTTGGTCTAAGGCGGAAAGAACTAAGATTAAATTATTGGAGTAAAGTAGCCCATGAAGTGACCCACCCAGCACATAAAGCATTTGTCAAAAACCAACCAAGTGTATGGGACGTCCCCTTAAATAAAGAAAGATATCCAACAGGGTGGAGAACTATAGAAGATCTAACACAGTTCAAAGAACTATCAAACACAATCAATAATAGTATTAAATATAGAAGCACAATACCACCCTGGGAACTACAAGCAGTAATCATAGACTACACACTTACCGAAAAGATTAAACAGAACATAGAAGATAGGCAAGCCAAAATGATAAGTAGACAGTTCATAAATCAACTAACAAAACAAAGTCTGGCTGTTTACACTGATGGATCCAAGGGCGATATTGGACAACTAGGTGCAGGAGTAGTGATACCACAGTGGGAAATTAAGAAGAGTTACAGTGTAACTGGAGGGGCTTCGATTTTTACCGCAGAGATGGTAGCAATTCTAAAAAGTTTAGAAATAATCGAAGATAATCCGCCAGAAGCAGTAATGATTTTTACAGACTCACTGTCATCACTACAAGCACTACAACACCCAGGTAAGTGTAGCCGGCCAGACTTAATGGAAGAAATTCTAGCAATTAATACATCACTAGGAAACAGAGAATGCAGGGTGAGGCTATTGTGGGTTCCAGCACACATAGGTATAGCTGGTAACGAGATGGCAGACCAGTCTGCCAAGTATGGAAGAATAAGTAAAAACAATATAAGTGCAGGACTTGGAATATCGGAGATTAAGGTGGACGGACAGTAGTAAAGGCAGACACGCATTCAAACTTCTAAAAGAACCAACAAGGACATGCCAGGTCAGAGAAGAATTAAAGGTACCATCGAACAAACAGCTGTGGCGTCTCCGTCTCGATGCAGCGTACTTTATGATAGGGGAACCACAATACCAAGAATGTCAGGAAGAAAATGACATAGACCACTACCTGATCCACTGTAAAAAGTACGAACAACAAAGGCTTGAATTAAAAACTTACTATAGAAATCACAATATAGACATGACAAGTGATAAGGTTTTAAGTATAGATGCCCCAGGGGAAGCCCAATCAATACTTAAACGATATATACATAAAACAAAGGAAAACATATAAGGTTAGTAACAATGACAATATTAACAACAGTAACACAAATAATACTTCAGAAAATACATTCAACCAAATAGAAATTAAGCAACCAAAACTAACGAATAAAAAAAAAAACAACAACAAAACAGAAAAATTAGCAAACTTATTAACTACACATAGTACAAGGAAAGACAACAAGGTTTAAAAAAAAACAACACCACCAACTCAAAAAGAACAAATACTAGACCTAATACAAATTAAAACCAAGTGCAAAGGACAATAGTTATCTACAATACAAGAGCAACTCTGGGAAGGTTAAGGCGGCCGGCGTGATGCTGACCACATCACCCCTAGTGTGCCGATGGTCGAGAAAATATGGGCCTAACACCATATTCCCAATATGCCTCAGTGGGCATGTAAACGGGATCCTTTACCTTTTTACCTTTACCTATACAATACAAAACTAAAAATAAATGACAAATATAAATTAAAACCAACAACTGCAAAAGTCAAGTTATTTAAATTTAATACAAAATTAGTAAATTAAATGACACTAAATACCCCAATTATAACCAATTTTCAGGTTGAACAGGGTAGATCAAGATGGAACGAGAAGAGGCAATAATGGTCAGCTGTTAAGTGCCCGCTCTCTACCCATCACCTTTTCAAAACAACAACAACAACCAGTCGTTTGTTCTTCTAAACCCCTCATCCGAAACGATTGAGGCCTGGCGTGTTTCTGAAATCGGAATTTAGCGGTTTCAGAACAGTAGCATGTTACATGTCCTGTATATTCCGGGTCTGTGGTAGCACCGCGTTAGCATACACACTAATGTGTCTAAAAGCCCGGTTTATATTAAGAATAAACTTTATTATTTAATATTGGCTAACGTTGAACACGTACGAGTTTTAACATTAATAAAACTTTTTTGAAACAGCTTTTAAGTTTTAGAAAAGTACGTACAGTTATGTAAAACTGGTTTTTAATTGATATTAGAAAATGTCACAATTTCATCCTTATCATATTGTGGCGACATAGAACGAACGAACGAACGAACTTTATTTTCGAAGGGTTAAGAATTGGACGACATAAAATGTAGCTATATAGCATTTAAATTAGAATATTCTCGATGCTGGACCTAGTATAGTGAAGTCTGTAACACTATATCCCCTACAGCAGTATCTGCCATGTGACTACCTTTAGGTGTCTTGCCTGTGCAACTGACGCCTTACATCAACTTGGGTCATGTCGTGCACACGGGTAACGCTGCACGAAAAAACTATTTAGTTTCTCGGAGCGTTTCGAATTTCGGTATTAGGGATAAAGGATTGAGGACCTGTATCAGGAGGAAATATTTGACAAGTGATCGTTGGCGGCCCACGTGACTTGGCATTGTTTCAACAGCAATAACTAACTAAGGCTTCCCAAAAGCGCGTAAAAACCAATGACCAGCATTGTCGCGTGTTTGTCCAAGAGGTAGAGGAGACCTTGAACCTTAGCGCCGAACTTCAGGAAGGATGCTTTTGTCAACATCGAAAACCCGTCGGTATCTTAGAAAGTAGAACAATGACCAAACAACACGTTCTGACCTCCCAGACGTGTCCTTTTCTTTCTCTTTCCTGAACTCTTTTCCCGCGGCATTGTTTATTCTGTAATATTATTTAACATAGCTACTACACCTATCTGATAACTTCACACATTTAACAATATTAGTTAACATCATAACCGCATCTCACGGAATCGTATGTTTTGTAACGTTGTTTGGTGAATGATATGGACATGTCAAATGGTCAAGGTTGTTTCCATAGCAGAAACTGCCGGATGGGAGTGAAGTGGTAGAGACTTCACCATACTGTGTCCCATTTTTTTATAATGAGGTGAGGTGATCAGTTTGCCTCCTGTCTGCCTTTGCCTTCCCTAACTCGAGAGCAGAATCAGGAACCCATTTACAGCTATACAGAAGTACGTATTTAACCAGATCTCTTCAATATCAACAGTACATCGGTTATGAAAAAGGCTTGAAGTTTCGACAGGAATAATAACAAGAAGTGGCAGTACGATCTCTGGAATGATTATTGTTTTTATTAAATAATGTTTGGTATGTGCATTCTTTCTTTCTTTGTTTCCTTCTTTCTTTTCTTTCTTTCTTTGTTTCCTTCTTTCTTTCTTTGTTTCCTTCTTTCTTTCTTTGTTTCCTTCTTTCTTTCTTTGTTTTCTTCTTTCTTTCTTTGTGTTCTTCTTTCTTTCTTTGTTTTTTCTTCTTTCCTTCTTTCTTTCTTTGTTTCCTTCTTTCTTTCTTTGTTTCCTTCTTTCTTTCTTTGTTTTCTTCTTTCTTTCTTTGTTTCCTTCTTTCTTTCTTTGTTTCCTTCTTTCTTTCTTTGTTTCCTTCTTTCTTTCTTTGTTTTCTTCTTTCTTTCTTTGTTTCCTTCTTTCTTTCTTTGTTTTCTTCTTTCTTTCTTTGTTTTCTTCTTTCTTTCTTTGTTTTCTTCTTTCTTTCTTTGTTTTCTTCTTTCTTTCTTTGTTTCCTTCTTTCTTTCGATGGCCTTGATTTTTTAAAAATCATTTCAATTCCTCTTGAGATTTTCGAGCTGTCGACTCTAGGCAGTAAATAGAGTTACTTATCTATTCCTAAGTTCAGATATTCCGTAATCGTTTCCTCCATCCAGTCCTCAGCCAATTCCTTTTTCCAGTGACGGTCCGCACCCATTCCTCTATCAAAGCCCAGCCGGTATCCCTTCATTTACACAGATACAGTTGTATCGATTCCTCTGTCCAGAGAATCGTAACCATTCTTCTATCCAGACAATCGTAACCATTCCTCTATCCGAACGTTTTCGTTTCCTTTATCCTTTCATATACCGTCTTTATCTGTTCCTCTAAATGGTCTGTTTTGCTTTTAATTTAATTTTTGTTTTAATATTTTTAATTTGTAAGGAGCTGTATAACCACCATGAAGATCTTCATTTTTGTGACCAACAAGTCATCCGAGATGCCTGGTACTTTGTTTATGTAGTAGCATCACACTAATGCTCATTCTAACCCGCGAGCCGTATGGTGCGCCAGACTGGTCTTTACTTTTACCCATTGGCGCATACTGCGCCAGCGTGATAAATGCCGCATTTGAGCGGAAAATTATAAAATATCTGGCGATAGGCCAGTTTAAAATCATTTCATTACATCCAGCACACGTGTGTAAACGTTTGTGAGCGAAAAAAAAAATTATGGAGCTGAAATTGTATGCTTTACATCTGTTCCTAGAGTTGCTTTGGATCTAGCCGCAGGCCGCGTGGTACGCCCACGTTATAAGATTCCGAAATTGAACAACAAATTAGAAAATAAGTGGCCATAGAGTGTTGATATCATGTAAACACTTCATGTGGACAACGTATTTTGAACTGGTAGCGAAATAATTATATTGGTGCTTAGTTTTTGCATACTTTTATCAATTAATGACGTCATAGGGTTATTTGTTTACATGTAGTGTAGTCACATACATAACACTCATAAACTATTAACGAATCAACCTCAGTATATAATATCGAAGTGAATTTTAGCGATAGTTTTCGATTCCGATAAAGACGTTGAACAAACGTGATATTTTTAAGTAATAAATTAATTAATTTGCATGGGGCAGGAACGTGTAAGTGAAATTCCAGTTCAGCAATATGTGACTTCACCAAAAAAATGTATATAAATTACAATTTTCATTTGTTTTATATCAAACTTATTGAATTAGCTGTCAACTGGATATACGTTTCAATTCCTGGTGTTTTACTACCAAGGGATTAAGTAGAGCTGAAATATTTACGTGTATATGCATACTTTGTATTCATCTTTTTAATTTTTTTTTTATTGTTTCAACACTTCACAAGATATAACAAACAATTATAACATCACATAAGAACTCAACATTATTTCACAACATTCTGCAACCAATTTCCTAAAGTTTGATGCATAATACATATATCTACTAAATTAATATATATGTCTACTGGCTGTGTTTAAAACATCACTTGTAGACAAAAAAATGTCTGCAAATTGGGTCCTGGGTAAAACCGAAAAACTGCTTGGGTTAGAATGAGTTTCTCAAGGTCACGCTCGTAGCAGACGAAAGCCCTTAATTTTGGGACTGTGCCGAATTAAGGCCTTCCAGGGTCCCAGGCTCAGAAAATATTATGGAGGCCCCCCCCCCCCCCCCCCTTTTTTTTTTAATACAAAATTTGAAGCTCTAAAACAGTCTTAAGACAGAAGCACTTTTGTCTTTCCCCATCAAACTATACATAAATATTTATATTAGATAAAGACTTGGACAAACATCATCAGATTGGCGAGGTATATAAACGGCATTAACGAAGTATTAGAAAAGTCAGCGATTGTTGGGATTAGGCATTGAGTACGCTATAATGGCCTGAGTGTTAATAAGGAACGGACGGTAGGCGAGGGGTTAACGCCTACTTTTGAACATAAAGGTAGCAATCTTAGCGAAATAGCTCGGGGCAGTCAGGCACCTGCTGTCGCTGTCCACAAGTCTCTAGCGTAGTCATGTCACTTCCTGAACACCTGTGCGGTTTAATATTGTATTCAGTGGCGTATTTAAAGGGAGGCGTTAGCTCCTCCCCCAACATTTTTTTCCTGATAATAAGCTCTTAGTTGAACTTTGTTTTTTAAACACATAACCGTTAAATTTTATACTTGTCTTGAATTATGTTTATTCGCCTTTTAAAGAAAATGCTCATTGTCGTTTAAAATGTTTTATAACAAGTGTGGCTTATCGGGTCGGTCAGAGGAATGGGTTTCCACGAATGATCCTCTTGATAGCGAATAGCCTACCCTGAGACGATTTTGTAAAGGCGCCACTTACCGTGTTCACACCTCGTTCACCTCAGTTATACACGTACATTTTCCCGCCAAATCCTGTTGCTGTATTCTTTCGTGACCGTAATAGAATGTCGTGAATGAGAGCAACAGAAGATGACACTTACATAGCTTGACTGAAATACAGCAATAAAACATTCGAACGTATCCACACATTTGTTTTCATCAGTGGACAAACAGGAACCAAGTAAACATCAAAACATTAGATTAACGTAATGAAAAAAAATGGAGTGAAAAATGAGTAATGTTGTAAGGAAAGAAAAAACTGTCTGCATCTCTTGCCCTTGTACGATCTGCAAGCCATGAGTTGCATTTCGTTAAAATCAGACTACGAAGAATAGCTTCTGGGCTCAGCAACCCCCACAAACTTCACTTAAATGTCTTAGTATGTCTAAGGGAGGCAATCATTAAATGGTTATGGTTTAAAAAAAAAAATCACGTATACCAACGGCAGGCCTGTGGTTTAATAGTTAGAACGTTTGCCGTTCACTTGAGCGTTCTGCATTCGATTTCCGGCGAAGGTGTTTTGTTTTTCTTTTTTTCACTCATCTGTCTTCAGTTTTTATAAATGTGTTTTTGTTCATTATAGTTTCCATATGTCTGTTTGTGTTGACGGGCTAACTTGCTCGGTACCGAACGAGATAGATCGCGAACCATCATTCATCTGTCATTTATTGACCACTTATTTGCTACTATGCTGTAAGTTGCTGCAGAGACCACAACAGCACGAACTCAACAAGTGCTTTCTCCAAGAAGACCAATTTGGCCACTTGTATTTTAAGAAGCTAAATAGGAAGAAAAAGATGGCCATGCATTATCCAGATGAGACAGGTAGTATTAACTCCTTATCTCTCATGGCTCGCGAGTAACAGGTAACATTAATTCCTTATCCTTCATGTCTCGTGAGAGTACCACGCGGCGGCTACCCCCGTGTCAACATTTATTATTGTTCATGACGTCACCGTTTGTTTTACAAGGGACTTGGTCGGGACACCAAAACGTCAGAAGTCTTCTAGTCCGCTCTTAACAAGGGGTGTCGTAGGCTTCTTGTGCCTGGGAGGGAGAAGAGATGACGACTTGTCAGTGTCACTCAGTGCATACCTAAATGAGTGTGTACTAGCTAAAACTGTGATGGTATCTGTCATTAAGTTGAGTTGAAGTTCAGAATTTTAGAAATTTTAGTGTGTTATTACGGGGCAGAAATGTAAAAAGACAGTAATGCTTATTTCTTTACACTGATGAAATAAAGATTCCGTTCGTTGGTTCGCTCGACTTTCATAATTTATATGCACACACATGAAAATACAGAGAAAGGTCAAACATCTTACTTACTTACTTAGTCGTTCCCCTTCTACCGTGAGGTGTAGAGGTTTGGAAGAGAGAGCGCCAGACTATCCTATCGGCTGTCTTCCTCCTGGCCTGGTTCCATTCTAGTCCTCGGTCCTTCAAAGATTGTCTAATGTTGTCCTCCCAGCGGACTCTGGGTCGTCCTGGGGGTCTGGATCCTTGGCTCTTTGTTTCCCATGCTTGTCGTGGTAGCCGGTCTTCTCCCATTCTGCAGACATGGCCAAACCATCTTAGTTGGGACTGTTCTACTTGGGTCTGCAGGGGGTGGGATTTAAGGCCTTAACGTATCGTCTGGTTGCGTACCATGTCTCTTCTTGAAAGGTCAAACATTTTGAGAATAAATGTGACACACGATAGCTACATTGCACGTGGAGACACATCCTTAAAAGATGTGCTCATAGACGTGCTCATTGACAGCAATATTGTCACAGTACAGTATCTTGACAGCAATATTGACACAGTACAGTATCTTGACAGCAATATTGACACAGTACAGTATCTTGACAGCAATATTGACACAGTTGGAGCAACAGATAATGATATCAAAATATGAATACAATAAGCTAGAGCTTTCATTGCATTGGAAAGTGGATGGAGGAAATCAAAAGAGATCAAGTCCAGAACAAAACTGTCATGGCTGCCCGCCCTATTGTATGGCTCTGAAACATGGAGATCAACATAAATGACAAGTGGAAAGAAACATGCTTTTATATCACCAATGTGGAACTGATGGAAGGATTTAAATGGTTTGACAAGATCACCAATGTGGAACTGATGGAAGGATTTAAATGGTTTGACAAGATCACCAATGTGGAACTGATGGAAGGATTTAAATGGTATGACAAGATCACCAATGTGGAACTGATGGAAATATTTAAATGGTATGACATGATCACCAATGTGGAACTGATGGAAGGATTTAAATGGTATGACAAGATCACCAATGTGGAACTGATGGAAGGATTTAAATGGTATGACAAGATCACCAATGTGGAACTGATGGAAATATTTAAATGGTATGACATGATCACCAATGTGGAACTGATGGAAGGATTTAAATGGTATGACAAGATCACCAATGTGGAACTGATGGAAGGATTTAAATGGTATGACAAGATCACTAATCTGGAACTGACAGAAAGATTTAAATGGTATGACAAGATCACCAATGTGGAACTGATGGAAGGATTTAAATGGTATGACAAGATCACCAATGTGGAACTGATGGAAATATTTAAATGGTATGACATGATCACCAATGTGGAACTGATGGAAGGATTTAAATAGTATGACAAGATCACCAATGTGGAACTGATGGAAGGATTTAAATGATATGACAAGATCACTAATCTGGAACTGACAGAAAGATTTAAATGGTATGACAAGATCACCAATGTGGAACTGATGGAAGGATGTAAATGGTATGACAAGATCACCAATGTGGAACTGATGGAAGGATTTAAATGGTATGACAAGATCACTAATCTGGAACTGACAGAAAGATTTAAATGGTATGACAAGATCACCAATGTGGAACTGATGGAAGGATGTAAATGGTATGACAAGATCACTAATCTGGAACTGACAGAAAGATTTAAATGGTATGACAAGATCACCAATGTGGAACTGATGGAAGGATTTAAATGGTGTGACAAGATCACCAATGTGGAACTGATGGAAGGATTTAAATGGTTTGACAAGATCACCAATGTGGAACTGATGGAAGGATTTAAATGGTTTGACAAGATCACCAATGTGGAACTGATGGAAGGATTTAAATGGTATGACAAGATCACCAATGTGGAACTGATGGAAATATTTAAATGGTATGACATGATCACCAATGTGGAACTGATGGAAGGATTTAAATGGTATGACAAGATTACCAATGTGGAACTGATGGAAGGATTTAAATGGTTTGACAAGATCACCAATGTGGAACTGATGGAAATATTTAAATGGTATGACATGATCACCAATGTGGAACTGATGGAAGGATTTAAATGGTATGACAAGATCACCAATGTGGAACTGATGGAAGGATTTAAATGGTATGACAAGATCACTAATCTGGAACTGACAGAAAGATTTAAATGGTATGACAAGATCACCAATGTGGAACTGATGGAAGGATTTAAATGGTATGACAAGATCACCAATGTGGAACTGATGGAAATATTTAAATGGTATGACATGATCACCAATGTGGAACTGACGGAAGGATTTAAATGGTATGACAAGATCACCAATGTGGAACTGATGGAAGGATTTAAATGGTATGACAAGATCACCAATGTGGAACTGATGGAAATATTTAAATGGTATGACATGATCACCAATGTGGAACTGATGGAAGGATTTAAATGGTATGACAAGATCACCAATGTGGAACTGATGGAAGGATTTAAATGGTATGACAAGATCACTAATCTGGAACTGACAGAAAGATTTAAATGGTATGACAAGATCACCAATGTGGAACTGATGGAAGGATTTAAATGGTATGACAAGATCACCAATGTGGAACTGATGGAAGGATTTAAATGGTATGACAAGATCACTAATCTGGAACAGACAGAAAGATTTAAATGGTATGACAAGATCACCAATGTGGAACTGATGGAAGGATTTAAATGGTATGACAAGATCACCAATGTGGAACTGATGGAAGGATTTAAATGGTATGACAAGATCACCAATGTGGAACTGACAGAAAGATTTAAATGGTATGACATGATCACCAATGTGGAACTGATGGAAGGATTTAAATGGTATGACAAGATCACCAATGTGGAACTGATGGAAGGATTTAAATGGTATGACAAGATCACTAATCTGGAACTGACAGAAAGATTTAAATGGTATGACAAGATCACTAATCTGGAACTGACAGAAAGATTTAAATGGTATGACAAGATCACCAATGTGGAACTGATGGAAGGATGTAAATGGTATGACAAGATCACTAATCTGGAACTGACAGAAAGATTTAAATGGTATGACAAGATCACCAATGTGGAACTGATGGAAATATTTAAATGGTATGACAAGATCACCAATGTGGAACTGATGGAAATATTTAAATGGTATGACAAGATCACCAATGTGGAACTGATGGAAATATGTAAATGGTATGACATGATCACCAATGTGGAACTGATGGAAATATTTAAATGGTATGACAAGATCACCAATGTGGAACTGATGGAAATATTTAAATGGTATGACATGATCACCAATGTGGAACTGATGGAAGGATTTAAATGGTATGACAAGATCACCAATGTGGAACTGATGGAAGGATTTAAATGGTATGACAAGATCACTAATCTGGAACTGACAGAAAGATTTAAATGGTATGACAAGATCACCAATGTGGAACTGATGGAAGGATTTAAATGGTATGACAAGATCACCAATGTGGAACTGATGGAAGGATTTAAATGGTATGACAAGGTCACTAATCTGGAACTGACAGAAAGATTTAAATGGTATGACAAGATCACCAATGTGAAACTGATGGAAGGATTTAAATGGTATGACAAGATCACTAATCTGGAACTGACAGAAAGATTTAAATGGTATGACAAGATCACCAATGTGGAACTGATGGAAGGATTTAAATGGTATGACAAGATCACCAATGTGGAACTGATGGAATGATTTAAATGGTATGACAAGGTCACTAATCTGGAACTGACAGAAAGATTTAAATGGTATGACAAGATCACCAATGTGGAACTGATGGAAGGATGTAAATGGTATGACAAGATCACCAATGTGGAACTGATGGAAGGATTTAAATGGTATGACAAGATCACTAATCTGGAACTGACAGAAAGATTTAAATGGTATGACAAGATCACCAATGTGGAACTGATGGAAGGATTTAAATGGTATGACAAGATCACTAATCTGGAACTGACAGAAAGATTTAAATGGTATGACAAGATCACCAATGTGGAACTGATGGAAGGATTTAAATGGTTTGACAAGATCACTAATCTGGAACTGACAGAAAGATTTAAATAGTATGACAAGATCACCAATGTGGAACTGATGGAAGGATTTAAATGGTTTGACAAAATCACTAATCTGGAACTGACAGAAAGATTTAAATGGTATGACAAGTGCACTAATGTGGACCTGATGGAAGGATTTAAATGGTTTGACAAGATCACTAATCTGGAACTGACAGAAAGATTTAAATGGTATGACAAGTGCACTAATGTGGAACTGATGCAAGGATTTAAATGGTTTGACAAGATCACTAATCTGGAACTGACAGAAAGATTTAAATGGTATGACAAGATCACTAATCTGGAACTGACAGAAAGATTTAAATGGTACAGTATGACAAGTGCACTAATGTGGAACTGATGACAAAAACCAGACAATGCCTGTAGAACAAGAGGTGAACAGAAAAAGGTAGCGTTGGATAAGACACACAGTGAGAAAGACCAGTTGGTAGCATTACAAGGCAGTCTTAGGTCATGAACCCTTAGGGTAAAAAATACGAGATTTAAAAAAAACCGCGGAGAATAGAATTAGACATATACTTGAAGCAGATAAATATGACACGGAAAGACGTTGAGTGGATAGCACAGGACATGACGTCATTGTGTCTGATCGTTGAAGGCATGCGCGGGGGGAGGGAGCCTGAATGATAATTATTGATGAACATACAGTTACATCTACATACATACAGGGACATACATGCACACATAAATGCACACATACATACATGAATGCGGATGAGTTCTTACATACAGTTGAGGAAGATTAGGAAGATATATAGTATTTTTGTATGTATTTTCTTGTTGCCCCTTCCTCTATTTACACATTCTGTCTTCTTCTATCTCATCGCTGACTCATTATTTTGATTATATTTGGGTTATTTCTCGTTCCCTTTCACTTCTTAGCATTTACTTTTGACACCCGGAAGAGGCAGCCATTTTATGTTTTCGTGGCTCGCTCTCTGATCTAAGAACACGTTAGGTCTTAGTAGGTCTTAGTTAGGTCTTAGGTCTTAGTAGAAGTTACGGATAGGACTCCTTTTTTATTTATTTTTTTTTTTTTTTGCGTTCGCCCGCTAATACTCGAGGCGAAATCTCAGGTTATTATTTTATGTCTAACCTGACATTGATTTTACGTGAGTATCCCTTTATTTCTTGTACAGAGACAGGTGTCCCTCGCCATTCAGGCAAATACTCGCCGATTTCGGAGGTACCCATTGCAGCTGGGTCGGCTCAGGAGCCGCCAGTCCCTGGTCGACGACACTCCTTCAAATGTCCTCGCCAGGTCTCGAGTTAATCCAGTCCAAATCCCGGTCGACGAAAAATCCTCAAATGCCGTCGCCCGGGTTTGATCCTGTATCACCCGGTCGCCAGAGCGGTGTTGTAACCACTACGCTAGCGCGGCTCCCACTCCTTTTTTATATTTATTCTCTCATGTTTCCTACTTAGCTCTCGCTATCTTTTCTTTCACTGACGAAAGTCTTGTGGCCGCAACGTTGGATAATTTCCTTGTCTTTTGTCCTAGCAAGACGAATCACATTTTTGCAATTTTTTTAAATTTTTATATCCATCCACCTTGCACACAATTAAATGCTGACATTTGAATTTCTACATCAACATACATACACGAATGAATATACGTGCATCTTACGTTTGCATACATAAACACGCAGTCATACATGAATACGCACATATGCATTTATGAATACACAATTTATACATGAATGCACACACAGATATAAATGAGTGCGCTAACATCTATGAATATTTTTGAATACACATACATACATGAATGCACACACAGACATACATGAGTGCGCATTACATCAATGAACATACTTGAACACACATACATATGTAAATGCACACACAGACATACATGAGTGCGCATTAAATTGATGAATATACTTGAATACACATACATATGTGAATGTACATACATGAGTACACATCGAAAAATGCAAGAATACGCATACATGAATATGTATGTGCTCTTTTTCATGTTAATTCATGAACACTTCTCAGGTGTGTACACATACATACATATGCACGCGCACAAACGCATACACGATAGACATGTAAGCACAAATTGTTACACTTACATAATCATACGCATTAACACAGTGTGTATATAAACACATATATAAACACATTGGGATTCTCGCCGGTGCTACGGAGTTCATGCACTGTGCTGAGATCCTCCTTGTGTGATCTAAGGGAGGAGATCGGAGCACTGATGGAGTTGTCCGTGTGCAATGAAGATAATCCTTAAAACCAAACCAAACCAAACACACAAACGTGTACAAAAGTGTATAGTATAGTTATACACAGTTGGACATGAAAGCAAACATATATTTACGCACATCCTCAGATATAAACGTATACAGAATACATGTGTGTACATTAACGCACATACATACACATACAAACATATACAAGGAAAGAACACCACCACCATACAAGAGACAGATAGTTTGTTATCCAGGACATGACAGAATATTTTAATTTGACATTTCATGAATTAGCCGACAGCCTGTACCGTGTCCGACTTGCTGACTTCATACTGTTACCCTTTCTTATGTTGTACATGTACGTGTTTGTTGTTGTTGTTGTTGTTTTGTTGGGTGGTTAAAAAAAAAAAAAAAAGGTAAAGGAACCCGTTACACGCCCATTGAGGCATATTGGGAATATGGTGTTAGGCCCATATTATCTTGACCGTCGGCACACTAGGGGTGATGTGGTCGGCATCACGCCGGCCGCCTTAACCTTCCCAGAGTTGATCTGGTACCCATTTGGGGCTGGGTCGACCCAGAAGCCGTTTGTGGCCTAAAAAATTCCCACCTCATCTGGGGATCGAACCATAGACCACTGCACTAGAAAGCCAGTGCACTAACCACTATGCTACCGCGGCTCCTTTATGGGGTTAAGTGTAAAAAATAGAACAGAGTTAATGCAGGGGAGTCAGGTTATTTGTGTATATGTTCTCAGTGTTATCATTGTTACGATGCTGGTGTCATAAAGACTGTCATAGTTGGAGGTATTCATGTTATCACTGTCATTGTGTATATGTTCTCAGTGTTATCATTGTTACGATGCTGGTGTCATAAAGACTGTGCCATAGTTGGAGGTATTCATGTTATCACTGTCATTGTGTATATGTTCTCAGTGTTATCATTGTTACGATGCTGGTGTCATAAAGACTGTGCTATAGTTGGAGGTATTCATGTTATCACTGTCATTGTGTATATGTTTCTCACTGTCATTGTGTATATTATCATTGTTACGATGCTGGTGTCATAAAGACTGTGCCATAGTTGGAGGTATTCATGTTATCACTGTCATTGTGTATATGTTCTCAGTGTTATCATTGTTACGATGCTGGTGTCATAAAGACTGTGCCATAGTTGGAGGTATTCATGTTATCACTGTCATTGTGTATATGTTCTCAGTGTTATCATTGTTACGATGCTGGTGTCATAAAGACTGTGCTATAGTTGGAGGTATTCATGTTATCACTGTCATTGTGTATATTTTCTCAGTGTTATCATTGTTACGATGCTGGTGTCATAAAGACTGTGTCATAGTTGGAGGTATTCATGTTATCACTGTCATTGTGTATATGTTCTTAGTGTTATCATTGTTACGATGCTGGTGTCATAAAGACTGTGTCATAGTTGGAGGTATTCATATTATCACTGTCATTGTGTATATGTTCTCAGCATTTGTTCACCTGTGGCATCGGACAGTCCAGGTGTTCCCACTCATGTATGGTTGAAAAGTTATGTCTTAAAGAAATCAGACAAATGGTTAATTAAAAATAAAAGTTGAAATGATCTAAAATTGTAGTTTCTGGGGACTTTGACAAGACAAAGGAAGAATTGGACTACTACACCATTCAGGCATGTCGTACAAGGCGACTAATATGATATTGTGCATGGCACTGGCAGACTCATTATGTGAAACAAATTGCCACAGACAACACTGCTGCAAGAGAACGTGAGTGCCTGGTGCAGGTTTTCTGCTGGATGATTAATAATCTAAGACAGAAATTCCAACTTCTAGTAGAATACAGTATTTCCTAGTGGAAGAGTGGAGTATACATTGCAGGCGTAATTCAAGTTATTTAATAAGGACAAATTAAAACCCTATACATCTGAAATAACTATACTATATTTGGTTTCAGGAGTACTTCAAATGTCCGTACGAGGAGAAATGTAAGATGGACGTCTCCAACCGGAGGTTCTGTAAACGTTGCCGGTTACGAAAATGTTTTGAGATCGGTATGCGTAAAGAGTACATTCTTACAGACGAGGAAAAGATGAGGAAACGACAGAGGATTGAGGAAAATCGGTAATTGATCTATTAGTTCTGTCTTATTTTAACATTGTCTTTGTTTGTCTCGTCAATTTCTCAACATTTTATTTAATATTTTCATCATCCTTGTTATTATTGCTTTTTATAATTGATACTGTTATGTTTTTAATTTGTGCTTAAGCTGAACTGTTATTTCTGTATTTGCTTCTAACCAGCCAGTCAAGATTAGAGATAGTAAAGCGATGTTTTATTGTTGAGTATAAATAGCAAAACGTCCGCTCTGAAATCTCTTTTAATAGTCATGAATAATGTAGCGCTTTATCACACAAATGTGAGGTCATATACAGCTGAAGATGTATCACTTTCTAATATCTTTGTGGAAATGATTATATAACACTGTACTTGAGTGTGATGTTTATATCTGCGGTATATAGAATATTTAAATCTGTCGCTCAGTCAAGCTCCCCGGGAGTCTCTGAGGGGACGAATAAAGAATAGGCCTACTTCTGCCTCTGGCATGTCACAAGAGATGGTTAACATGGGGGGCGGCGCTGGCAGTCTGACCATGTAAAACACATTGCTAAAGTAACCACCGCTACATGAGCACGTGATCACTTTGGCCCAGGCCCAGGCTTTGCTGCTTGTGAACGAGATCAAGCGGTGGTTCCATGCTTCATGAAGAGCAACAACTGGAAATGTTGAAGATAATAACATTTTGACTTAATATAGTACATTGTGGTTTATGTTTAAATAAGTTTCAGTTTCAAATATAACCCTAACCTAAAGAAATTAAAATAAAAATAATAATTAAAGTGTGTGCGTCTCAAATATTTACCTTTAAGAGAAGCTTAATTATGTCTACCTTTGAAAATATTTGTCCACTTTAAATCTTACAGCCCCTGAGACATTTTCTGGAAAGGAAACCACTGCAGCATTAATGTCTGTGTTGTTCATGTTCCTCTACACATTACTAGACACAAGTATTTCGGCCTTTATTTGGTTTATATTTGCTGATAGGAAAGTTATATTAGTGATTGAGTCTTTAAATGTCTAAGTCGTTCAAAGGTCCTATGTAACGCAGTTGTGTAGATGTCGTGAGAATGGCCGCGGCCAGTGAAGCACTTTTTGGTGGTGATAAATTCGCTCTGCATCCTTTCCCGATTGACTTTCACGGCAAGGCGATAACGCCGTTTGGATGGCCCTTGATTCCATTCCCGCTAGGCCTGCCACTTATATTTCTTTTCTGTTGTCTTATGTCCTCCTACTGTCTGTCCAACGAATGTCTGTTACCTATATTTATTTATTTATTTATTTCCTAGTCACAGGGCTCAGGTTTCCTTAATTATTTATTGACGTGTTTACCCAACATAATTTACGTGTTTACCCAACATAATTTACGCGTTTACCCAACATAATTTGCGCGTTTACCCAACATAAATTGCGCGTTTACCCAACATAATTTACGCGTTTACCCAACATAATTGACGCGTTTACCCAACATAATTGACGTGTTTACCCAACATAATTGACGTGTTTACCCAACATAATTTACGTGTTTACCCAACATAATTTACGTGTATACCAACATAATTTATGTGTATACCAACATAATTTACGTGTTTACCCAACATAATTGACGTGTTTACCCAACATAATTGACGTGTTTACCCAACATAATTGACGTGTTTACCCAACATAATTTACGTGTTTACCCAACATAATTTACGTGTTTACCCAACATAATTGACGCGTTTACCCAACATAATTGACGCGTTTACCCAACATAATTGACGTGTTTACCCAACATAATTTACGCGTTTACCCAACATAATTTACGCGTTTACCCAACATAATTTACGCGTTTACCCAACATAATTTACGTGTTTACCCAACATAATTTACGTGTTACCCAACATAATTTCTTAGATTTTACTGTGGCAACAAGAAACGCCCACCTCAGTCTGATGTCTCTGTCAGAAGCCGTGTCAGAACAAGCACTGACGTTTGTTAGTAATTTATATATAAATCTAACACTGTCACTAGAGAGAAACTTGCTAGTAGTATATATAAATTTAACACTCTCACTAAATAAAATCTGAATCTGTCTACAATACCCTTTAGCTCCCCGAGGAGCATAGGCCTTCCACAAACACATGCCAAGTCTTCCTGTCCTGTGCCATCCCCTCAAGTTCTTTCCATGTTTTCCTCATCATTTTCACCTCTGTATCCAGCTCTCTTCTCCATATGTTTTTTGGTCTACCTCTGCCTCTCTTTCCCTGTGGATTCCAGAACAAGGACTGCCTTGTAATGCTATCAACAGGTTTCCTCAATGTGTGTCCTATCCATCGCCAGCGTCTTCTTCTCAGCTCTTGTTCCACTGGCACTTGTCTGGTTCTTGTCATCAATTCCACATTTGTGACTTTGTCATACCATTTCAGGCCTTCTATTCTACGCAAGCACCCGTTTATAAAAGTCTAGCTTTTTGGTTGTTGTTTTTGTTGTTCTCCGTGTCTCAGAGCCATACAATAGGACTGACTTGTCATTTGAGTTGAAGATTCTTATTTACGCGTTGGACTTGATTCTGTCTATATGAATTTAACACTTTCACTAAATAAAATATGAAATCTGTCAACAGTTTGTATATAAATTTAACACCTTGACTAAATAAAATCTGAAATGTATCAACAGCTTATATAATTTAATACTAGAATAAGAAATATGGAGCAATGTATTTAAATTTAACACTTTCACTAGAATTGAAAATATGTCAGACGTGTATGTAAATTTAACACTTTCAACAGAATACGAAACCTGTCAATGTTGTTTATAAATTTAACACTAGAATTAGTTCAAGTAGACTGGATCCCTGCCCACTGTCAGATATATGGACATGAGAAGAATTAGTTCAAGTAGACTGGATCCCTGCCCACTGTCAGATATATGGACATGAGAAGAATTAGTTCAAGTAGACTGGGTCCCTGCCCACTGTCAGATATATGGACATGAGAAGAATTAGTTCAAGTAGACTGGATCCCTGCCCACTGTCAGATATATGGACATGAGAAGAATTAGTTCAAGTAGACTGGATCCCTGCCCACTGTCAGATATATGGACATGAGAAGAATTAGTTCAAGTAGACTGGATCCCTGCCCACTGTCAGATATATGGACATGAGAAGAATTAGTTCAAGTAGACTGGGTCCCTGCCCACTGTCAGATATATGGACATGAGAAGAATTAGTTCAAGTAGACTGGGTCCCTGCCCACTGTAAGATATATGGACATGAGAAGAATTAGTTCAAGTAGACTGGATCCCTGCCCACTGTAAGATATATGGACATGAGAAGAATTAGTTCAAGTAGACTGGATCCCTGCCCACTGTAAGATATATGGACATGAGAAGAATTAGTTCAAGTAGACTGGATCCCTGCCCACTGTAAGATATATGGACATGAGAAGAATTAGTTCAAGTAGACTGGATCCCTGCCCACTGTAAGATATATGGACATGAGAAGAATTAGTTCAAGTAGACTGGATCCCTGCCCACTGTCAGATATATGGACATGAGAAGAATTAGTTCAAGTAGACTGGATCCCTGTCCACTGTCAGATATATGGACATGAGAAGAATTAGTTCAAGTAGACTGGATCCCTGCCCACAGTCAGATATATGGACATGAGAAGAATTAGTTCAAGTAGACTGGATCCCTGCCCACTGTCAGATATATGGACATGAGAAGAATTAGTTCAAGTAGACTGGATCCCTGCCCACTGTCAGATATATGGACATGAGAAGAATTAGTTCAAGTAGACTGGATCCCTGCCCACTGTCAGATATATGGACATGAGAAGAATTAGTTCAAGTAGACTGGGTCCCTGCCCACTGTCAGATATATGGACATGAGAAGAATTAGTTCAAGTAGACTAGATCCCTGCCCACTGTAAGATATAGACATGAGAAGAATTAGCTCAAGTAGACTGGATCCCTGCCCACTGTAAGATATATGGACATGAGAAGAATTAGTTCAAGTAGACTGGATCCTTGCCCACTGTCAGATATATGGACATGAGAAGAATTAGTTCAAGTAGACTGGATCCCTGCCCACTGTAAGATATATGGACATGAGAAGAATTAGTTCAAGTAGACTGGATCCTTGCCCACTGTAAGATATATGGACATGAGAAGAATTAGTTCAAGTAGACTGGATCCCTGCCCACTGTCAGATATATGGACATGAGAAGAATTAGTTCAAGTAGACTGGATCCCTGCCCACTGTCAGATATATGGACATGAGAAGAATTAGTTCAAGTAGACTGGATCCCTGCCCACTGTCAGATATATGGACATGAAAAGATAAACTGGCAAAAGAAGGAGGCAACATGAAGAGATCAAATAAATAATCAAAAATAACCTGACACAAAACTGGCATATGGAACACCCAGAGTCTGGTACACCAGAACCGTACTGCTCCGTGCCTAGAACAGGTCACATGATATTGTTTCAGATTGAGGACTGGCCGCCTCTGCAGACTTACATAGCACCTGTTAAACAAATTGAAAATCAGACAGACAGATATATGTCCATGTAGGGAGGACAGACAAACAGTAGAACATGTCCCACATGATGGTCTGCTCCATGACAGGCGCAGGGTGACAGCATGGCCATCTCCAACCCAGTTGAGAGAGAAACTGTACAGTGATGAGAGAAGCATGAGGCGGAGCGCTAGCTTTATGGAAGAAATAGATGTGGTTATTTGGGCGTATTTATAAATTTAACACTTTCATCAGAATCATAGCCACACAAAACTACATATATCAATTTAACACCGTCATTACCATCACAAATCTGTCAACTATTTATGTCAATGTACCACCAATGTCGGTCTCAAGAATCTAAGATCTGTCGGTTGTGTTTGTCGATTTAACACTGTCACTAAAATCTTAAATATGTCGACAGTGAATACAAATATTACACTGTCGCTAGAATCTGAGCCCCTAGCACTTGATACCTGAGATGTTAATCGTTGGTTACCAGAGTAGTTAACAGCATTCACTAAATAAGGCTTGAATTGTTAACATCTTTTCAGAATTTATCAGCCAGTATTAATTTACATTACTACAAGCTAATCAAGACCTTTAACTCCTAGAATGTTTATTGAAAATCGCTTCCTTCTTTTCTCCCTTTCTCAGCCACAAGACTACGGGAAAACCGTCAGACTGGTGAGCATTTTTTATTTATTTGTTATTATTGTTTTCATGTTCTGTTGTGAGTTGTTGAATCTTTATTTTAATTTAAAGTTAAAATCATAACAGCATCTCCAGAGAGTAATTTGATCTTTTTATTACATCTTTACCAACGTAAGGGAGAATTTTTTTTAAATTGTAGTTAATCAAACACCATCACTGCGTTAAGTCTCTCACTATCACAACAGCCAAGTCACTCAGTCTCACAACAGCCAAGTCACTCATTATCACAACAGCCAAGTCACTCACTATCACAGCAGCCAAACAAATATGCCATCATTTCTATATTAACATTAAGTAATCATTTTAACAGTTGTCATACTTATATTTTGCAGCAAATTCCGTGAAGTGGACAGAACCAAAATGCAGAGCATGGACATATCATCATCAGCTGCTCCCCGGCTGCGAGTCCTTGAACCTGAAGAAGAGATGGCCATCAATGAGATTGTCAGTGCCTACCACCAGAGTCTGGAAATTTGTGTGGAGTCTGAAGTGTCTCGGAACCATCCATCTATGATTGAGCTTGTCAACATCGCTGAGATTAGCGTCAGACGTGTCATCGACATGTCCAAGAAGATTAAGTCCTTCAAGGCCTTGTCTCAGTCAGATCAGATCAGTTTGCTGAAGGGAGGCAGCATTGAACTGCTGATCATTCGTTCAGTGATCACTTTTGACAGTGACAAGATGCAGTTTTTGGACCCGTATGACAAAGAGAAATATGCCATGACCACAGACCAGCTAAAGATGGGTCAAGGGTCAGGTCTTTTTGATGAGCACATGCGTTTTGTGAAGAGTTTAGCCGTAGACCTTCAAGCAGACGAGACAGTTCTCATCCTACTCCTGATGATCGCCCTGTACTCACCAGACAGACCACAAATTGTAGACAAGCACTATGTGGCAGAGGAACAAGAACGTTATGCCTTGCTTCTTCTACGTTATCTAGAATCCAAGCACCCACCTCATGTTATACGTTGGATGTATCCTAAACTACTCATGAAACTGACGGACATCCGCAATCTGAATGAGGAGCACTCCCAGGTGCTGCTGAAAATCAATCCAGAAGGTATCCAGCCCCTGATGAAGGAAGTGCTTGACCTGAATGCAGAGAAGAATAAACTGGCTAAAAGTGACCAGGAACATAGTGCCAAAATGGAACATCACCAAGAGCAACAAGAGCAGCCAATGTCAATATGTTAACCTTGATCTCAATAGCCACATCTTGTGTACAGTTACTAAACAACATACTCTTGTCAGTGTAGAAAAGTGGACTTACCTTGACCATAGGCCATCTGTCACATTCAGGCAGCTCTACCAGGACATGGTGACCTGTTGACTTTACGGGTGAGGCAGGCCACATCTTGCCACGTGGATTCAACTTTCCTGCAGTCGATGTCAGACATCACAGAGAGTTTAATCCACTCTTGATACCAGCAGTTACTTCAGCACTTGCAGAGCTGTCTGACAGCCTCTGCTCCCAGCAGCATCAGCACTTAAGGGTTGTCTGATAGCCTCTGCTCTCTGCAGCATCAGCACTTACAGGGTTGTCTGATAGCCTCTGCTCCCAGCAGCATCAGCACCCTTGCAGGTGCCTGGTGTTCACTTGTGCAAGATGCAGGTAAGCAAGAATCTAAGACTAGATCATTTAGAGAGGGACAACATGCAGCTTATATGCCAACCCATGCTAGTCGCAGGTGACACAGTTACAACACACAACATCCAGCAATGACATACCAGGTCTGATGATAAGACTTTTGATTCTCCAGAACTTTAGTAGGAGACATAGTCTGGCTAGAAACATATTCAGTCTCATATCTGAAGTGGGTCACGTGTTTGTACCATGAAGCTTCTCGTTATATTATAATGTTGATATTGATAATCAAGTTAATTCAGCATCTAGTGCCTAGTGGTTGACCAGCAAGACATAGTGTCTTTTTTAGCAGTTCATTTAAGTGTCTGAGTTTTGAACACAGGAATGTATGTTTTCTTTTTTCATGGACATGAGGTTACATCAACTTTTGTGTTAATAGTTGACATGCTTGTATACGTGAACATGAAAACGTAATAGTTAAATGTCAGTGTCTTCGGTGGTCATTGTCTTTAGTGGAGCAGCACATATTGGCAGCTGTGTCCACCTATGAGATAGACTCTGATGAATTACCAGCTGTTTTCTCCTGTGGTAGGAACCAGCAGTGAGCCAAACAACCTCAGCCGTTCATTAATGGAGTTTGAAAGCCACCTAGCTTTTTACAGGCGACTGATGAACAAAGGCTTGTAACTTTCGTTTGTACAATGTATCCGCAGGAAGGACGGTTTCTTGTGTCAGACATCACCTTTCCTAATGTATATTTTGTCATGAAAATGTAGGCTTACCATAATTTTTCTGCAATTGTAACTTTTTGTTGTTGTTGAGGTTTGGACCAGCTAAAGACACCTGAACACTGCTTATACATCAACCTACACAAGATAACTTCAGAAACATTTGGTCTTGTGTTATCTCATGGAACTGTAACCTACAGTCTCTTACAACTCTCAAACACATTTTTGTCTTCAGCTCTTTGAAGAAAAAGGTGTAACTTCTATATGTGAATATGTGTTGTTTGATCAACTAAATATGTGTGGAAAAACATATGATATAGCCTACCTGGACCATATTTGCCGTATGGAACATTGGTCTCTCGTCCGCCGTGACTGCCGTTTGTAACTTGCATGTAGCTGGAAAGCTGACCAAGCTTCAAGTCGAGAAAAGCTTTTAGTTTTCTCTTGTGGAACCAAGTTTGTTGTCAGCACAGCATTAGATGAGACCATCATGGACAATGTAGGCAATTTCGACTTTATCATTGGGCCTGGTCACAATTCCTAATAAATTTATCACAAAATCTGGCCATAATATCTAACAATATGATTATCACATCTGACCAGTTTGTCTAACAAATTGATAGTGAAATCTGGACACAATGTCTATTAAATTGGTATGTACAGAAAGGCTCTCGTGTTCGTGGGAGTACAGTTTTGTTAGACATAATAAAAGCTGATTTTACATTCTAAGGGGTCCTATGCCAGTTTATTAATTTTTTGCATGAAATGGTAGCTAACAGTTTTTTTTTTCGCAGTATCCAGAAACAGTTGCTATTCCTCTGAATTAGCTGTGTTGACAGTGTGTCAGATATTATTTTTTCATTTTATATTAGTCATGTCAGTAAAAAAAAAAAGAGGCCACTTTTTGTCTGAATTGTTTTTCATTCATCTTTTGATATATGGAATGTTCTCAGAAGGCATTTGCTGTGTGAAAATGTATCCGTTAAATTCTCTTTTCTGTCCATGGCCCAGTTTGTGATATATTGCTGTGTCCTGCGGTGTAGTTGATAATGATGTATATTTCTATCCCAGAAGCCTTGTTGGTGGCGTGTTGTATTGTTGATTGTCCTGACTCGTGACATGTTGTCCCCTTAACTTGTGATGTATTGCGCCTCCCGACTTGCGATGTCTTGTCCCATCACCTAGTTTGTCATGTTGTCTTAATTCAGGGCCACATTCTCCTGTCCCACATTTATCCCTTAAATAAGCTCTTCCAGCCTATACGACATTTAGGAACAAGTTTAAATTCCTGTTTCAGATTAAAAAATTAATGTTCATCAGTTTAAACTTAAGATGACAATCTTAGATATGTTTTAGGACAATGGACTAGAAAATAGACAAAGAAAATAGCCAACGTTTTTGTCTTTTGTCCTCGTAAGACGAATCACCTTTTTCGATTTTTTTCACACCCATCCATTGTACACCACGTCTTACCGCAGTTCCCCTCAACTTCCTCGACTGGGAAATAACAGACAACACACATGTAAGAATTTTCAACTGCAGTGTCAAGACATTTCTATTGCATAGCTGTCAAACATGGAGAACAAGAACAATAAAACCAAGAAGCTGCAGACTTGTATAAAGAGTGCATGCACGGCGTAAGGGAGATTGAATTAGTTTGACAAGATGACCAGTGTCTAACTTATGGACAAATGCCAGTGAACCAACAGTGTAGTGAAAGACGTTGTCATTAGATAGGACAATCAGGGAGGAAGTCGGATATCATTTTTACAAGGCAGCCCTTGTTTTTGAATCCCCAATGTAAAGGAAATAGATTAAAACACAAGCAGACGAGAGTCTGAGACAGACGTGAACTTATGACATTGGGCAGAATAACTGGACGTGAAGTAGTTGACGCCTGAATTTCCTAGGCAGCTCAAATGTGATGAGGTGTTGTCATGTCAATTGTACCCAAGGGTTGTTGGTTGCGCATGTTATATACCCGAAGGTTGCTGGTTGACATGTGTTATATACCTTAGAGTATCAGCTTGAATGAGTTATATACCTTAGATTTGCTGGTTGAATTAGTTATACACCTTGGAATTGTTAGTGCAATGTCTGTTAATTTTATGTTATACCTTTGAGTTGGTGTATGCATGTGTTAAATGATCGCTGTTGTGTGATGTTTGTAAAGTATGTGCTTTATACCCTGGAGTTGATGGGTTTTAAGTCTGGAGTTTTAGTATATTTTAAAATGTTATACCTTTGAGTTAGCACACGTGTATATGTTATATCTTTCAGCTGTCGGGTGTATTGTAACTTTGAGTTTGTGTGTGTGTGTGTTTGTCGTACCCTCGAACTGGTGCATGATGTATGCTTACACCTTACATACAGGTGGTATGTATGTTATACCTATGTTGCACAGCAAGTGATAGAAACTGTTTGAGATTATCCAAATATTTTAGCACATTTTTTGTTAGTCCGTTGCCATAATTATATTCATTTCAATTGATATTGTTGTATACAGTTTGTTTGCTAGCCATTTTTGTTGTAAGTTACAGTTGTTGGATAAACTCACGCAAGTCGTGTGTTTAAATATTTTTCTACTTACTGGTAGATCTCAGTTAGTTTGATCAGCACTATTTGTAGATGAACTTTGAGGAAATGAACGAAGGCGAACCAGAACTTGTATGTAGCAAATGTAGCTGCAGATGTCTTCTAGAGAAGTCTTTAATGAAGTAAGTCATTCAAAAAACCATTTATCTTGACCAGATCTGTACACTGATCATTGTGATGGATAATTTCGTGGAGAAGATTTGATGGAAGAATTAAAAGATAATATCTAGAGGATAATCTTCCAGACTGCAGGTTGAATGCACTGTCTCTCCTCGGGAATTGGTCCACTAGAAACCTTACTTAAAAGAGAATTCTGGTGAAACTAAACAGGATATTTTCTAGACGATAAATTCTTTCTCATAAATCCTACCAAGGACTATGTAGGTACATAAAGTTGAGAAACATATTTGGTGCCCAGCCACATTAAAAATATCCCGACCCATTAGTGTTTATTAATTACGGCTCTGTTCCCAGGGCGTAGGTTTTAATTAATAAAAACTATACAACCCAACTAAATATTAGAAGAAAAATAACAACAGACTCTGTTATGTAAATTTTACAAAAATATAGATAGATTCTCACATTTTAAATTTACTATAAGTTCTTATGTGTAGAAAACAAAACTATCTATGGTTCTGAAACATGTCAGAATAAATTTTGCATCCTGCGGACAATTGAATATTCTGTAGTGGTTTTGCTGGCATTGTAAACTACTCATCTGAGATGCTGCTGGATTTATGTTGTTTTGTTGCCAGGGGGTTCAATCTGTTCCAGGACCAACACAGCAAGTAATTCTAGTGGGGTTTCAGAGGATGGCAGGGGCTGCTTCCTCTGTCTTGACTCAGGGCTCATCACCATCTGGGATGGATTAAGTCAGCCCTCGAGAACACTGCTTATGGTTACTGGATAGACCCCGGACAGGACTCAGGTAGGGCCTTCCGGTAGGTCTCCTGGTAGGACAACCTGGTAGGACTGGATTGACAAACAATTGAAGCTCCATTAGTGGCCTTGCCAGAGAAGTCATTTCCCATATCTGCTGGACGCTAATCGTCCATCAGAAATCTAACCAACAATTATAGTTAACATCAATAACAAGGGGCTATCTATTATCTATGAAATACTATGGCATAACTGACGTTATAAGCATTCATGGTGGATCTCAATCTATATCTGGTTTCCTGCTTGTTTACCACAGTTATTTCCAACCTATAGGCTGTTAGCTTCAACCATTGGTGAAGTTCGGGGCTGTGGTCATCAAAAGTGTGAGAACCACTGGTCTACATTGTGCCCATAGAGCAGTCAAATCAATTTGCATTTATTGACACCAATGGTTTGAGAACCACTGGGTTATAGTTTCCCATGCTGCCGTAAAACCTGTTGGGGTGTCATTGCTGCCAAAGCTTGAGAACCACTGATTTACATTCTTGCTACTTGAGCTGTAAATCTCATTTGGAGGTGGGTCTGGTCTCAACCCCGAGAACCATTGGCTTGCAGTCAGTCAAATTATTATATAGTTCTATGGTTATCTTATAAACATTCATATACCCTGATAGTACAATCATAGCACAGGATACATGCATATACACACATTAAAACATGACAAGGATAGTTCAGAAATCATCAGCATGGTATTTGTATAGAAAGAATGTTCCATGCTGAAAACACTAATATCCCAAATAAGACAAAGGGATGAGAAATGTGATTGAGAACACACTTATCAAGTTTGTAGGGTCGTGACTAAGGAACAATGGAATATTATAAGAAATAGGGAGTATAAGGACCCCTAGTACACTTTCTATTCTGCTTAGTCCAGTAATACAAATCCGACAGTAACAATAATGATATACATCATCAATTTAACCCTGTCTTGTTTCTACCATGATGTTAGAAGAAGATCAGTGATTAATTATGACTTCTGCAAACTCATACATTAGAAATAGTTGAGTAGCATGTATATAATGAAATAACAATTATTGTCACTGAAATGAAATTCCATTTAAAATGTAATCTATTAGATCACTTACTCAGCTCAACTGAACCACATACTGGTTAAAATGGACAGTGCCCCTCTGTAATCGCCTTGACAGGACCAGTAGTTGATGTTTCGTGGTATGGCCTGCCCGGCTAGGCTGACGCTTAGAGAATGAGATTCTTCCAAATCCACTACTAAGTTTTTGGAGGGTTTATTCTGCCTACTGTAGATGAAAAGGGTGGGGGATCTGACCTCTTCTTGCCGTTTTTGTTCCATCCTCAAACACACACACACTGGCATTAGGTACTTTAAAATACCAGTAGTTTTGGTATCTTAACTGAACTCTAGCGGGTCGCTGAAATCAAATGTCGCTTGCCTGACAATAGCGAGATGTTTGGTCTTCCTATGCCTGTTTTTTCTAAACTAGAATTTATCGTCAGCGCTTTCTCCAGTCAGATGTTCATAACACCGGTGAACGAACTTTTCCAGTACACAAAAATGCACACACAGAAAGAGAGAGAGAGAGGTAGGTCTATTCCTTGTCAGAAAAATGGGAGATCTCCTGATTTTTTAGACGAGTGGTGGATTTTCTAGAGAAAAGAGAAAGAGAATGAGTGAACTGGTATGAGACAAGATTTAAGGAGAGAAAAGAAGGCGATTTTACATCGTGACAATCATATGCAAAATGCTTTCTCCGGTTAAATTTTATTGTCCTTTGTTTTGGATTGGGTTCCATTCTTCTAACAAAACGGAAGTATTCTGACAAGCCATGTTTGTTTTGACAGAACATTTCCAAAGTTTTTGTAATAATTTTTTTTCTCTGTTGGTTTTCTTTTTTCACGATAACATTCTAACTAGACCCAATTTCTGAGATCTAGCAGTTACATCGGTGATGATTATAGGGCTCCCTCGATTGTCGAGTTCCCCATCCCCAAGATTGTTTACGCCACTGGTAACGATTTAGAAATAGACCTGAGTGTATTATCCATGATGTATTATATAGTACAAGTAGGTAAGAGTAAGTTTACTATTACATTGTTGTTGTCTGTAGAAACGTTGTCTACATAACATTACACAAAACAATGCATCAGGCATTTAAGACTTTTCCTCCACTTTTGTTGAATAAATGGCATCATCTTGTTGAATTCATGTATTAAATCTTCCCTTGTTTGAGCTCGAGAACTTAAAAAACGTTCTGATGATGTGTTTCATTATCATACAATCATTGAGTGACATCACCAGATCTGTAATGTGTGTATGAATGTTCCTGGCATGCTGTCACTTCATCCAGAAACAAAATGCTGTATGTGTGTTTTTTTTGTTTGGTTTTTTCCCACCCATTTCCATTCGCCAAGTAAAAATAAATAAATATTGAAATATTGTCAACATTGTCAGACTGTCTTTTGGTTGTTTTTTTTTTAAATTATTATTGCCATGAATGTTGTTGTTGTTTAAGGAAAAAAAGTGCCTAGGTGTCTGGTGTTTTCTTGATCAGTGGTTCTCATCCTTTTTACGACCACTACACATTAACAGTTGGTGAAGCTGGAGATGCTTGTACCATAAGTGATAAATACAAATTAATGATACAAATGCAGCCAAAGTTAGGTGACTTGAAAGGGAATCGAAGAGATGCGACTCATCGCAATGTTTCCCGCTACCCACATGTTTGAGAATCACCACTCTAGCTAGACCTTAATGAAGCACTGCCTGAAAGAATAGCAGACGTCCTTCCGTGCCACAAGCAACAACTTCGCGCCTGCTCCAGTGGCATACTGTCAATCATTTTCATGGCTAGCCCGTTTAATGTCAGCTGATAGACACTAGTGGTTCTTTACATACCTTGGTATTCATCAACGCTGCACTAGATTTGAGAGTGGATAGAGCGCGTGCCTGTCGCGATAAAGTTACCAGGTTCAAAACATGGTGCGTCACGCTCCAGTCTACCCAGCTGTAATGGGTGCCTGACTCAGCTCTTGAGTTAGGGATGGCAAAGGTAAGGGGACTGTTCACCCCACTTCGTAATTCTGAGACCTAGTACAGTGAAGTCTTTAACACTTAACTCCCCTACAGCTATGAAACTACGTTTACCAGTATCTTTTATTATTGTATCTCCATACTTGAGATTGATCGTTGGCAAAGGTCAAAGATAAACTGTGATACTTGCTACATCAACGGTCGCATATGGTATACTGGGCGAGGCACCAATGGTCGCCTCCCTACAGGAAAATGGGAATGGCCTATGGAATGTTGTCCAGAAGGTCTCCAGAAATCGGCTTGTTAAGAAAGAAAGAGACCTGTTCGAGATAAGGACAAGAAGAAGAGAAGGCGAATACTCTCCACTGGATAGTGTTTTGTAATTCTTCTTCCTCGTTCGTCCTGAAAAGGACGTTGGTTGCGTTGTGTCTGTTTACACCGGAGCTGCGATATCTGCGCCTTTCGGCCGATACATCCGACTTCAGCACGGCATTTTTTGGGGACCGGGTTTGCCTTCCCTCTTCGATCCCTACTCTCTCAGCCAGACTGCAGTGATGCAGCCTGTTTCCAGGACCACCACGTGGAGGTGGAGTAGGGTCTTGGTCAGCTCTGGTTCGCTGACCCTGACAAGCAGTCAAGCTATGGGTCGCTGACTGCATTCTCTATTGCTGCATCTTTGGGTCCTGTGTTTTGTAATAAATTATGGAGAGTTTCCTGTTTCTCTTCGACATTAACTTCTGCCTTCAGATCTCGATAAAGAAAGAACCCCCACTTCCCAAATGAAGAATTTTACCTATATATAAATACTTAACACAGACAGCACGAGTGATACATTAAATTACTAAGTAGTGATTAACGCGGCTATACAGTTTATTAGTTAAATATACCTGTCACAAAAAGTAGGCGATATTGAACTTAAAAGTTATCCAAAGACAATATATTTCAAATTAGTTCATTTATTCCTTCGTACAAGTAAACTTGAGCATCATAACAAGACATTTGCGGTATAAGAAGTGTTATGGCTTTACTCACATGATTTTAGTCGCACTGGCAACCAAGGCGGGATAGGTACTTCATTTTCACAAACATATTTCAATATTTCTAAAAACGTGTAGGGCCCCTGTTTGCCGCTAAACATGCATTGCAACGACGTCTCATACTGCAAATAAGCCTTCTGATGTTGTCTTGAGGAATTCTCTGCCACTCCTGCTGAAGGGCCTGGGCTAACTGCTGAAGAGTCTGTAGAGCGGCTGGACGTTGTTGGACGCGTCTATTCAGAAGGTCCCACAAATGCTCAATAGGAGACAGGTCGGGAGACATCGGCGGCCACGGTAACGTTCTGATATGCTGCATCTGAAGGTGATCTTGGGCGACGCGAGCACGGTGAGGACGTGCATTGTCATCATGGAAGATGAAATCTGGTCCGTGCCGTTGAGCAAATGGCACAACGATAGGCTCGATGATGTTGTCATGGTAGCAGAGCCCTGTGATATTGACCTGGCATATGTGATGGTCGGTCCTGTCATTCATACAGATGTCTGCCCACACCATTACACTGCCACCTCCATAACGGTTGTGTGCAACAGTTGCAGGAGGCTGGTAACGCTTACCTCGCCGTCGCCAGACACGTTTTCGACGATCATGAAAATCCAAAACGAAACGGGACTCATCAGAAAACATCACTGATGCCCACTGTTGATTGGTCCACCGATGATGACGTTGGCACCAATCCATTCTTGATCGCCTGTGTTGTGGTGACATGGGCAAAGCTACAAACGGTCTGCATGAGGCCAGTTGCACTTGGTGCAAACGGTTTCGTACTGTCTGAGTCGAGACCCGGATCCCAGTGGTCTGTTGAAGGTGTTGCTGAAGTTGAGTAGCATTTAGAGTCCGAGTTCTGAGGGCCTGAGTAACAAGAAGTTGATCTTGGCGGCGTGTAGTGACTCTTGGGCGGCCAGTCCGAGGCAGATCAGCCACTGTGCAGAAATTTTGATACCTGTTCCACAGTCTGCTGACAACTGACTGTAAAACATTGAGGTTCCGAGCAACATCCAATTGCCCACTTCCGGTTTGCAACATGCCTATGCCTATCCATCTCTGCTGTTCTGTCAAACGTTCCATGACGAAGAAAAGAAATGTTATCTGTTGCAGAGTCTTTTTATACCTGTCCATGGTGAGTAGTGTTCATCAAACCCGAGATACACGCATTTTTGTGAAAAAGAATAATGTGTGAACTTTACGGATGGGCCCCACCTCTGTTCTTGGGATTGGCTTACTCATCACGAGTCACCAGGTCAACATGATATTGCACGTGAGAGTGGAGAAGAGCGTGCTCGATATGTCCATACAACCATTAAATTACGAAATCCACTCTTTTGTAAAATAATACATACCATCTTAAAATATCCCCTACTTTTTGTGACAGGTATATATACGCATATCTGGTTAGTAGAAAGTAAAAAGGGTTTGGTTTTTAAGGACTATCTTTATTGCACACGGACAACTCCAGCAGTGCCCCGATCTCCTCCCTTAGATCACACAAGGAAGATCTCAGCACAGTGCACGAACTCCGTGGCACCGGCGAGAAACCCAAAGTGTGTATATATATAGGAATGATACATTATATAAATATTTTTGTGTTGGGTAGGTTTCTAATTTTTAAATTTTGCCAGGGGCAGCGGCCTGATAGGCCTACTCTTTACGATTTCCAACTGCCGTGGGATTTTTAACGTGCGCAACATGCACACGGGACTTCCTGTTTTTTTTTCCTTATCCGTGTAGCAAATGTAATTTTTGCTGGGGAGGTTAAGATGTTATACCTAACAAGAAAGATAGTTGTGTCTGTGGTAACTGTGTGAGGTCAAGCACATGTAGGTCCCTGGCTATAAAAGGAATGATGATGATGATGATATATTGATCAGGGAACCTAACGCTACCTCCCTAGATCTCACACAGTCCGTATTTTGATTCTAGTGGCTGGTGTATGATGTCTCTAGTGTCTAGGGGTGAAATGAAGATGATGGTACATCAACACAATACTCTTTAACTCACTATAATAAAATGAATAAGACAGTGGTTAAAGTTTTCTTTTAAAATTTGAATGTTTTTCTTTTTACAATTTAATCTGCCTGTCCCGCAAACTTCTTTTGGACAGGTCTTTGAAAATGAGGAAATATATTTACATATAATGTTTAAATAAAATATGGACTCTTGGTCCTATGAATATATGTTAATATAGAGTTCCTATAGGTGTATTCACAGAATCAAACTTTACTAGTTGTTAGTGATTGTCATATGTTATGAGGAGCTGTTGTTTACATCAAGCCCCATATAATTCAATGTTATTTTGATAGGAATTATTTTCTTAGGATGAAATGTCAGAGGTCCCAGCTGATAACTTGTCACCTGGGATTCTTCGTAGGTCGAATATAAGTCAGTATATCAATGTAGAGACAATGTCGATCAGCACCCACACGTAAGCTCCTTCAGGCTATCAGCTGACAGCTTAAACTTTATAATGGAGACTTTACACCCACTCATCAGGTTTCCTGTCACCGGATGGTAACAGGAAATAAAAACTCTGCAATAAAAAGACACCCTGGCCTTTTCAACCTGATCATAACTTCTTATCCCTATCTATACATGACAATATTGGGTCAGCCTCTTGTGCATTCATGTGCATCAGCCCCTAATTTATGACTCACACCCTTCTGTGACCACACCACAGGTCCCTATGGCAGATACGCCACTGTACTTTTACATAGTTTGCTTCAATGCAATAATGTGGAGTAACCACATCTCCTTATATATGATTTTCTTCTTTTCTTTTTCTTTTCTAACTTATAAATGCTCTAGGCATGTTGAAAAGTGTTCATAGAACACAGAGGCTTCCTAACATTTCCAATACAAAATATTAATACAAAATCAAAATAATATGCAACAGTCAAATACAGTTCAATGTGAGGACTCAATAATGTTTGCTTCCGGCATGTCCTTCACTTTTCCACAGCAGTATCTGACTTTTTCAGTTTTAATCAAGCATGTAAATACATAAAGCATTCTTACCACTAGTTCAAAGAAATATGTAACAAATAACGTTGACTGGCAAAGAATATGGCCTCAGTTTTGCTCTGCCTCGTCCAGATAGTGAATTAGTATTTAATTTTACAAGGTATCACATCTGATCTCAACGCAAGTGTTTGAATAAAGTTTTCTAGTCAAATGGCTCCGAGACCACTATGCCTTTTGCCAATATCTATTAGAGCCGACCAATGAAAGAAGGCACTACTACAACTTTTTTAAAATTTAGTTTGAAAAAAAAAAAACAATTCCAAACAAACTATGTGCCTCTTAGTCCATTGGTCAGTCTGCGTTAGTTATGCCCAATAGAAAAAGATGTTTCGTTTTAGTTACATTTTTCCTATCTCTCCCCTTTTACTCCTATACTCTTATACCAACTAACAGAATTTGAATTACTACAATGCCTCTTTTTTTTTAAACTAGCGTCCCCACTAACGTTATGTATAACGAGCAAGAACAACAGTGTCCGGTCAAGCGTTCGTAGACATTTAGTATTTTCTCAATAACTTGGCTAATACTTGGACTACCATATTTTTTAAAACATGTTTTTGCTCAGGGGACTCTAAGCTATACTACCATATGATTTTTATGGTCAGTTTCAGTATGGTTTAGATTTTCAATTTTGTCACTGTCAATCGTCAAATATAAATTTTACACAAGTCGGCCATCTTTCCTCCCTGTCTCTAACATTTCCCTCACTGTTCAAATAAACCAACTAGGTTGAGTGACGTCAGAATACTACCGCTAGGAGGAAATAAAAAATTGTCTGTGTGTTTGCCTCTGCTGGCTTTTCCCACAGCGTGTATATATTAAAGAGACCGCGTGCAGAACGAAGAGGGGTTTTTCAAAACTTTGGTAGTGTTTTGCGTTAATATTTACAATCGCCTCGTTCTTACTACTGTGAAATGTCCGAATTATTACAAATGTTAGTGTTAAAGTTAACATATTACGTTAATTCAAATGCCAGTCTGGTCTCACAGTTGGCAAGTTGTTAATTACAAGCTTTTCCCCCGTTTCGTGCAGCAGATCGGCGAGATGTTAAAAGGTTTTTTGAACGTTTTCGAAACCGAAACTAAAGCGTGTTTGATTTTTACGGCGGGTCATTTTCTTAGCATTCCCACTGCACAAAAGGCATCGCCCTACTGGCGATGAAGATGAAACCAGTCAGACACCTGAGGGCTGGTGTATTTATTCATCATATGACTAAAATCTTACGGAAATAAGCGATTATCTCACAGATTTTACTACAATCCGAGAAGGCTAGGGATCCGATCTCACTACCCAGGAGACCCCCGGGGGGGGGGGGGGGGGGAGTATGACATCATTAGGACCACGCCACTGGTTCAGAAAAAATGTCCATAAATTATATTCCCTCAACTGGGATTCGAACCCGGTACAAAGTTAAAGAAAAAAAGAAAAGTAAAAAGGGATGATGGTGAAAACACAATTCACATACACACAGATGAAATGTAAAAAATGTAGTTAATTAAATATGAGAGTGAACCTAAGTAAAATTAAATATTAAAGTGAACCTAAGTAAATAGTAAAATGATGATGAGATATTTTAAATGTTACCACCTGATGACCACTCTCAACTGTCTGTAAGTCTTTCAGATTTCCTCCACTGTATGAGCAAGCGATGACATACATCGACTGTCCAATGTATACTGTTCAAAAAAAGAAACGCAACATTATTGCAGTGGTAATGGACACCAAATTTCAAACTTGTACCAAAATTTTATTTTACAGAATTAATGTTTCAATCGTGGCATGAAGAAACTTTCAGACTTTAACAATGAAATGATGTTCATTAAATTTGGTTTAGACTTTTATTCTTTGCGACTGAGGCCTCCGTTTCAGTAAGGTGTATGGCCTCCTCTGGCCTCTATCAGAGAACGACATCTCCTTGACATGGATCCGATTAGCCGTTGGATCTGTTGTGGGATGGCTGCCCACTCTTCCCGCAGTGCAAGAGACAACTGTCGGAGATTGGCTGGAGCTACGTCTCGCTGGCGGAGTCGTCTGTCGAGTTCATCCCATAAGTGTTCTATGGGGTTCATATCTGATGACATGGCTTGCCACGGAATGGTCTGGACGTTGTTGTCAGCGAGGAACTGGGTGGTGAGTTGTGCCACATAAGGTCGAGCGTTATCCTGCTGAAAAATCGACCCTCGTGCAGCCAGAAGTGAAAGGACGTGAGGACGAAGAATTTCAGCGACGTATCGTTGGGCATTCAGGCGTCCTTCAATTTGCACCAGGTCACTTCTTCCCATGAAGTTGATCGCCCCCCCCCCCACATCAGTACACCTCCACCACCATGTGGAGGAGCCTCATCAACGCTGTTCTGGTCGTAGCGCTCATGGACTCTGCGGTAAACTCTTCTCCGTCTATCGTGTCGCTGGAGCACAAAATATGATTCATCACTAAACCAAACCCGTCTCCAGTCATTCCCAACGGTCCATTGACGATGCTGGTTCGCCCACTGCAGTTGGTTCTGGCGATGCCGGTCCGTAAGAACAAGACCTCTGTAGAATCTTCTAGCCCAAAGACCAGAGTCGTGCAGCCGGTTCCTGACCGTTTGATCTGAAGTTCGACGAGCTGCTGACATTGACTGGACTGTGGAGGACGCAGATGCAAGTCGATTCCTGAGGTGACGCAGCCGTATGAAGCGGTCTTCGGTAGGAGTTGTGACTCTGGGTCTTCCGTTGCGCGGCCGGTCTGCCACTGAGCCAGTTTCTTTAAATCGCCTCCAAAGGCGACTAATGGTGCTTCTAACCACATTAAATTGTCTGGCCACTACACTTTGTGACTGTCCAGTCTGTAATCGCCCAATGATGATGAGTCGTTGTTCTGTAGTGAGATGAGCCATACTTGCGCATTGAATTTTCAGCTGAATTTATTCGAGGAGCGTCAATCTTTTATAGGCATTCAATAATATGGTCAGAGAGTTTTGTGTTCAGTAAGTTTCACGGGATTCTCATGAACCTGTCACGAGTTATTATCAAAAATGTAGTTTTGACCTTGACTTCTTTCATGACCTCCCGAATCATGAGGTGAGTACAATTCAGGTAACCACGAGAAGTTAATGACTAGGTGGACACAGTCGATAGGTTGACTGATGTCCAATCAGCGAATATCTTTTATAAAAGTAACACCAAAAAAGTTGCGTTTCTTTTTTTGAACAGTATAGATGTATTTTACGCCGTGTTGGTTATCTAGAAAACTTGTAATTATAGCGGAAACTCTTTGTCATAAGAAGCGAGTAAGGTTGCATTTCGATTGTTAATACTTATTGTGTACAGTAGCCAACTTTCTTCTCAGCACATGGGGAAAGTAACCAATTTTGCAACGGAATTTGTACATAACACGAAGTCCTCTCGACAGTAGTACAAAAAGACCTATAAGTATTACCATAACTCAAGCGACATCTTGTCTGGATTATTGACAACTCCTTCAGTGCTCCTATCTCCTCCTTAGATCAAACAAGGAGAATCTCAGCACACTGCACGAACTCTGTAGCACCAGCGAAGATCCATATATGTGTATACAGGAATCACACATTCTATAAATATTTTTGTAGTGGGTATGTTTCCTTATTTTTAAGTTTTGCCAGAGCAGCGGTCGTGTGGCTTTTTAAGATTTCCAACTACCGAGGGATGTTAACATGCACAACTTGCACATGGCACCTCATATTTTGTCGCTCTTATCCGAGAAGGCTAGGCACCAGATCTCACTACCCACGAGATCTCACTACCCACGAGATCTCACTACCCACGAAATCATGGGAGTATGACATCATTAGGAACCACTGGCTCTGAAAAAAAAAAATGTCCATCAATTATATTTTCTGTAGTGGGAGCAAACCTGGTACCTTTAGAATTAGAGGCGGACGCCATAACTCTTAGCCACTCCGACTCCCTCCCAGGGTAAGAGAGATGCAGAGAAACGCGGAGAAGAAAACTAGACAGACATGAGATGGGTGAAGAAGTCGTAGAAAGACCTTGAACGAATGGTACACAATAGGCAGGCTTGTTATGAAATGAATACCCGGACGACCACAGCTGAGGTTCACACATGTGTACAAGAGAGACATGAAGGAACTGGACATTAATCTGGGAGAACGAAGCTGCCGATCGTCCCAAGTGGAGATGCTCCCTACGGCGCCACCTCAGATTGGGCGAGAAGAAGTTTTTACAACAAGCAGAAGAGAAAGGAACACCAGACCTAAAAAAAAAAAAAAAGCAGCTGAGGTCTGTCACCTCAAGAGTGTATCATCATCCACATAGTCAGTTATGACGGAAGGCTGCGCCTACAGCAACATGTTATTTCTGCAGAAATTAAAGAGACGAGTGTGACGGTATTGCCTCCCCTGCTTTGCAATAGTGGTCCAACAGTGGCCAAAACTCAAGAGTATCTAATATGGGCTTCAAATGTATCTACCTTCGCCCAAGATTACTCTTGGCAGAGATGTAGATAGAAGGGTAATGACACTTCTATTACAAAGTGAGTCTTCAAAAGATATTGAGATAAGCGAAAACTATGCTGTTTTGGCTGAGCACGTTAATTCTAGAATCTGCAGACAACTTTTGTGACGGAATTAAGCACTTATTAATTTCAGCTCGTTCAAGCCCCCACCCCTGATTTACTCAGTAGAATTCTTACTATTCTGTTATAGCTCTGATTACAGTGCGTGTAGCAAATTGACTGAGACAAACATGAAGTAACTTTAAAATGATCAAATTGAAGTAAAATTTGTAACATTACAAATAACAAAATTTAATAATCACTTTAGGTTTTAACAGTTTCGTTCAAGCCCCCACCCCTGATTTACTCAGTAGAATTCTTACTATTCTGTTATAGCTCTGATTACAGTGCGTGTAGCAAATTGACTGAGACAAACATGCAGTAACTTTAAAATGATCAAATTGAAGTAAAATTTGTAACATTACAAATAACAAAATTTAATAATCACTTTAGGTTTTAACAGTTTCGTTCAAGCCCCCACCCCTGATTTACTCAGTAGAATTCTTACTATTCTGGTATAGCTCTGTTTAGAGTGCGTGTAGCAAATTGACTGAGACAAACATGAAGTAACTTTAAAATGATCAAATTGAAGTAAAATTTGTAACATTACAAATAAAAAAATTTAATAATCACTTTAGGTTTTAACAGTTTGAAAATAAATTGAATAGTTTAGAAGAAAAGTTTCATCATACTTTTCACGTAGCTGCCAATAGTAGTTTCTGCTCCCGCTGGTGGGTTCTGTTAACACTGCTCTCACTAGTCGTTGGTAAAGGTTAAAGGCGCCGCACGTTCCTAGAACGTCAAGGAGTAACGGCTAAGTTGATCCTGCGTCTGTCTACAAGACCCTCTTATGATGGCGTCTCGCACAACGTCAGTCCACTTCTACCTTCACTTGGTTCCAGAGATAGTACTTTCTGCTGGTACCACCAATAACTATGGTAAAGAATAGAAACGAAACGCTCTTCTGAGTATTGCGTTTTCCAACCCATGGTTATGGGTCCCTATCTTCCCATTCCACTATCCCATTTAACTCAGAATTTACCCTCGATGAGAATTAAATTTAATCCCTCGGGATAAAACTTTCTTTACATTTAAATAGCAAAGCTTTAGCTTTACATTACATTTAAATGGACAGGTTAATAATACATAAAGAGTCTGTTTACATTTACATCTCCACTGATTGAAAAGTATTCACAATATAAATTGAATATGTTTTCATATATGTTTACACGGATTTTAAAAGTTTGAAACTTCCATTAATTTTAAAAATGAATATTTTTATATGGACATTTCCATTGGTTTAAAGCTTGAAAACTTACATTAATTTAAAAGTGAATATGTTTATATGGACATTTACACTGCTAGAAACTGTAAGTATTATAATTAAAATGTACATCATTTCTTTCATTTTTTCCTCCCTGCTCCCTATGGAACTTGGGACTACGTTCTGCTTTTAGTTCCAATTAAGAAACTAGCAATAAAGCAATCACCAGCCCGTGCAGTGGTGGTTCGTAAATCATCATTCTTTACGCTGAGGTTGCCAGCCTCAAATGGCTTGGACATCCACTAGTGATTTTCACATATTAAACTTCACATGGTAATATACATATATCTGTTAGTTCACATGTTAGTAATAAAAAATAGAATCTAAAATGACAACTTACGCCAATCCTGGCTCACAGACATTTTGCACAGATGAATAAAAGAGACTTGAATCGGCCTCTTACATGCGTCTGGGGTGTCGTTAATTTAATAAGTTCCCTCTCTGACTTCATGTGTGGTCCTTCAGTTTCCTCAGTCCCGGTTTCCTTATTTAATATGAAAAGATTTCCTTGTCTATGAAAGTCTGTCCAAAATTTTCCAATAAAAGGTGTCCGTTCTGTTAAGAAGAAAGTCTGAACTCGAGGCTTCACTCTAGCAAGGTCTGGTATCTTGACAAGCGATCTTCACAGTGGAATAATACTGAAATGTGTCAGGTTATATTCCCGGTCTCCCACGCATCTGTTTGTTATGGAGTTAAATAAACGCTCCAATCATTTTCAAACAGGCGGGGTAGGGTGCTGTACTTTCAAAATATTCCACGTGAAATAAGGCGCGTAAAGCAAAAGATCACGTATTACCAAATATGGCAATAAGATATACGATGCCTTGCGTACAGACTCGCGAACATGTCGTTAACCTCATATGACAACGTGTGTCAAAAGTAACAATTCATTACTTTATCAGAAAGTAATCTCTTATCGGTGTCTGTCAATAAGTTGTCTCCCCGTATTCCAAGTGTTGGTGAAGCGCGCACCGTCTTATCGGTGATTAGGCAAATAGCGCTGGGCGATGTACGTGTTAATCCGTAGCGGCCAAGCTTGGTACAAGGGAATCTTACCAACCTGCCCCTCGTAATATTATCTCTACCTCTCCTTGCAAATGTGAGGAGTTTATCATCCACAAGGAGTGTCAGATAACAGACAAGACACAATATGCTGAAAGTAGTGAAAGAATACTTGAAAATACAAACTATCTGCTACATAGTATAGAAAGAAAGTGCGACAATTAAAAGCACGCAATAAAATGAGTACCACAAATGCACCGATTACTGCCGGAGTGAAACAGAGATCGAGAGGGGTCGCCCCATTCTGTCACAACGAGGAAAACATGGGTGCGGGACAGGATGACTTGACATTGGTTTGTTGATGGGCTATGTACCTCGGTGAGCTGACGAGTGATGGTGGTGGTGGTGGTGTGGTGATGATGATGGTGGTGGTAGTTGTGGTGGTGGTGTGGTGATGATGGTGGTGGTGGTGTGGTGATAATGGTGATGGTGGTTATTATGATGATGATGATGACGACGATGATGATGACAACAACATGGCTTACTTAGAGGAAGATGGGGCAGCTTCCTACATGAACACCCCAGGTATGCGTCTCCCACCTGGTTAGCCTACGCCGAAATCAAATTCCTAAAAACACCACTTTCTAAGACAAAAATGTAGTTTAGATGACTATATTAATTGTCACAAATGCAATCACAATATGAGATGTGTATTAACAGTGAAACAAATGTTTAAAATTTAAAGTAAGAGCCATCATATGTTACTCTAACACTTCATTATTCCATGGCTCAGAAATACGGATAATAAAAAAGGAATTCGAAACAAGAGTTGAGACCCTTGTAGATGTACAGAAGCATAGTACGCACTGCGTGTTGTCACAAGCAAACAAACACAGAAGTGCTGGGAAAACTAGAAATCAACAGAGAAATAATTTTAAAAATGAAAGTTTGAAATATCTTTTGACGTATAAATACACCATGAACAGATATACAAGAGTAGTGATGATGTCCTGCAAGAAGCCAGTGCCAATAGGAAGCTTATTATTCATAGTAAAAGGAAGCAATTGACTTTCTTTAGTCATGTTACAATAACAGGAAAGTTGAAATATGGTGTGCCAACAGGAAGGAACAATAGTGGGGTGCTAAACTGGCTGTCAGTCCTTTCACGATTTACTTTCACAGCAAGGCGATGGCGCCGTTTAGATGGTCCTTGGTGCAATTCTCAGTGAGCCTATCAATAATATTTCTTTTCTGTTTTCTGGTATCTTCCTTATTTCTGTCTAACGAGTGACTGTTAATTACTTTTATTTATTTGTTTATGCCGACAAAGAGAGGAGATTCTTGGCAGTCTAAGAATGTGGTATGTAAAGAAGTCAACAACAGAATTGAGAAATAGTACCGGAGGCAAGTGGTTGTGGAGAGACATGATCTCCTACACCAAACTGGTAGGCTACTTGCAGAATTAGAAATGGATATAAGTAGGGGCGGACTGTGAGTGGATTAGGGCCCAGGCCTCCTGACAATATGGGTCATTGACATCTAACATTCATCCGATATAGATTACTGGTTCTGTCCCATACTGTTGTAGGGGCAGGGATCTTCCCGTATTCTTTAAATCTACTACCCCATATGCTTTCAATCGCCTACCCTATCTCCTTTCAATCGAATACTCCACATCCTTTCAATCGCCTACCTCATATTCTTTCAATCGCCTACCTCATATTCTTTCAATCGTCTACCCCATATCCTTTCAATCGCCTACCTCATATTCTTTCAAAGGAAGGGCAGAATGTCAGACGGGCCTGCGTGCCCAATTCTCAACCCTTTGAAAATAAAGTTCGTTCGTTCGTTCGTTCGTTTGTTCGTTCAATCGCCTACCTCATATTCTTTCAATCGTCTACCCCATATCCTTTCAATCGCCTACCCCATATCCCTTCAATAGCCTACCTCATATCACACCGCCCAATAATTCCGAAATACGCCACTGTTTCAAACATAATACGATGTTCCATGAAGAAAACTGATAGAACTAAACTAAGGATTCAATTAAAAAGGCGAGACATGCAACGAACTATCAGATTACACAGCGCGGGAAAATAAAACGGCACGTGATTTTACGGTCTGCTGCAAGCTGCACGACTGCTAAATCCGTTACTTGTTTAAGTTACACAGGAGAGAATTTCAACTTGAAACATGTTTCAAAAGAAGTCCTCTTATTTCGATGTTCTTGCCATATAATAATAATATTAACAGAAATGGAGGACAACGGAATAGTATCAGACGAACTTCATGTGCCTCCGATATTTTGTCATCTCGGCAGAGTCTACCTGTTCAGCCCAAATGTTGATTATTGTCACAGAACAGTAATTTGGGTATTCAGTGTAACTTTGCTCTTAGTTTGTTTGTTTGGTTTTTTTTTTTTTTTGGTAGTGTTATTTACAACAGTATTATTTACAACAGTATTATTTACAACAGTATTATTTACAACAGTGTTATTTACAACAGTGTTATTTACAACAGTATTATTTACAACAGTATTATTTACAACAGTGTTATTTACAACAGTGTTATTTACAACAGTATTATTTACAACAGTGTTATTTACAACAGTGTTATTTACAACAGTGTTATTTACAACAGTGTTATTTACAACAGTATTATTTACAACAGTGTTATTTACAACAGTGTTATTTACAACAGTATTATTTACAACAGTGTTATTTACAACAGTGTTATTTACAACAGTATTATTTACAACAGTGTTATTTACAACAGTGTTATTTACAACAGTGTTATTTACAACAGTGTTATTTACAACAGTGTTATTTACAACAGTGTTATTTACAACAGTATTATTTACAACAGTATTATTTACAACAACAGTGTTATTTACAACAGTGTTATTTACAACAGTATTATTTACAACAGTGTTATTTACAACAGTGTTATTTACAACAGTATTATTTACAACAGTATTATTTACAACAGTGTTATTTACAACAGTATTATTTACAACAGTGTTATTTACAACAGTGTTATTTACAACAGTATTATTTACAACAGTGTTATTTACAACAGTGTTATTTACAACAGTGTTATTTACAACAGTGTTATTTACAACAGTGTTATTTACAACAGTAATATTTACAACAGTGTTATTTACAACAGTGTTATTTACAACAGTATTATTTACAACAGTATTATTTACAACAGTGTTATTTACAACAGTGTTATTTACAACAGTGTTATTTACAACAGTGTTATTTACAACAGTGTTATTTACAACAGTGTTATTTACAACAGTGTTATTTACAACAGTGTTATTTACAACAGTGTTATTTACAACAGTGTTATTTACAACAGTATTATTTACAACAGTGTTATTTACAACAGTATTATTTACAAAAGTATTATTTACAACAGTGTTATTTACAACAGTATTATTTACAACAGTGTTATTTACAACAGTGTTATTTACAACAGTGTTATTTACAACAGTGTTATTTACAACAGTGTTATTTACAACAGTATTATTTACAACAGTGTTATTTACAACAGTGTTATTTACAACAGTATTATTTACAAAAGTATTATTTACAACAGTGTTATTTACAACAGTATTATTTACAACAGTATTATTTACAACAGTGTTATTTACAACAGTGTTATTTACAATATTGTTATTTACAACAGTATTATTTACAACAGTGTTATTTACAATATTGTTATTTACAACAGTGTTATTTACAACAGTGTTATTTACAACAGTATTATTTACAACAGTGTTATTTACAACAGTGTTATTTACAACAGTGTTATTTACAACAGTGTTATTTACAACAGTGTTATTTACAACAGTGTTATTTACAACTAATTGAAGTGTTTGTATGGTCTAATCTATATACATTATATATTTTTTTAAAACTATTTACAGTGCATTCATTTTAATATTTAGATTTATATGATTTATTTGTTGATTTTTTTTTAAAATTAGAATAACAACGGTCTTTTTTTAATGTTGGTGGATCGTTTCTTTTTGGTTTCTTTGTTTTCTCAGTTTTGGTTTATTAAATATGAACTATTTTAACTATAATTTTTGTATTTAATATATACATTTTTAAAATTTATGTTTTGATTTTTTTTATTAAGTTAGTATTACTCTTAGTATTATTATGATTATTATTATTATTACTTGGCTTATGGCAGTGTTCTTTGGGTATTGTGCAACTCAGTGAAGGCCTATATGGTGATGTATGGTGACATCAGGATCAGAGTATTTCCAGACAACTTTAATCCTGAGTATCGAAGATGAGGATATCCAGACACTAGGACTTCAATAATTTAATCATTGTTGAAGAGTTAAATCATCATCATCAGCTGCCATCTCCACAACGAAGATTGGCTGTAAAGGATCTCCAACGTCTTCTGTCTCTTGTCTTGGTGGTGCACTCTGATAGGCTCTTCCCTGTCCATCTCTTGATGTTATCTTCCCACTTATAGCGCTGTCTTCCCCTTGCACGTTTCCCTTCTATTATGGTCTTCTGCGAGGTGTTATGCCTTTTTATGTGGCCAAAGTATTTTAGCTGCCGAACTTTGATCTCCCTCATTAGTTCTCTTTTCATACCTAGATTTTCTAGGACCTCCTTATTTATTTTCTTCTCTTTCCACGAGATACGCCCCATTCTTCTATATATCCACATTTCAAGAGCCTCAATTCTTTCATCCAAATGCTTATACATCGTCCATGTTTCTGCCCCATACAGAAATGCAGAATATATATAACACTTTATGATTCTCAGTTTTAATTTGTGAGATAACTGTTTTGATGTCAGTATATGTTTCATGTTGTTGAATGTAGCCTTGGCCATTCCTATTCTCTTCTTGATTTCTGTTTCACATCTGCCATCTTCTGTTATTTTATGACCAAGATATACGTAGCTCTTGATTTGTTCCAGGATTTTCCCATTTACGCTTATCTTTAATGTGGGTTTATCGTCTGTTTTGCTAATTATCATAGTTTTTGTTTTCTCAATATTAATGTCGAGTCCACATTCATGACTTATACTGTTCACTTGCTTCACTAGTTCTTGTAACTCCTGTTCGCTTTCAGCTAACAACACGGTATCATCTGCATATCTAAGGTTGTTTATTGACCTTCCACTGATGTTTAGTCCTGGTATTTCCTGTATCTGTTTGAAAATTTTTTCGGTGTGTAAATTAAATAGGCCGTGGGACAGCACACAACCTTGTCTGACACCTCTTTTTATGTCTATGTATGGTGAATAATTCCTTCCAGATCTTACTGTGGCAGTTTGCTCCCAATAAAGGTTACTGAGTATTCTTATAACTTTTCCATCAATACCTATGTCTTCGAGGCATTCAATTATTTTCTCATGATGGACTCTGTCAAAAGCCTTCTTATAGTCAATGAAGCACATGTACATACTTTTTTGGACCTCTGTATATTTTTCTGCTAATATTCTAAGGCAAAATATTGCCTCTCTTGTTCCACTGTTCCGTCTAAAACCAAACTGTTCTTCTTGGATTTCGCTAAACAAGAGTTAAATAAGAGGTTTCAAATACCCAGTCTATTACTGCTCGTGCTGCCCTGAGTATAGCACATTATATTTGAAATTCATTTCCTATTTTTACTTTGTAATTTTGTGCGTTTTTTATGTACGAGATCTTCTGTAACTTTCTTTCTTTTTTTTTTTTTTTGTGAAAACGAGAAAATGGGCGGTCACGAATGTAGCGAGTAGGTGGGGTCTAACTTTGAGCGACAGCTGACGAACTTCAATCAGCTCGACACACTTTTTGGTTTTGTGTGCCTCCGCTCACCTGTCGACTCAAGTTCGCACATGCGCCTTAAAGCTGAAAGAGAAAAATACAACTTTTTCCACTTTTTTTTTTTAAAGGCGTATTTGGCCGGAGGAGCTGTTTTTGCAGATTGTCTCATCAAATAAAATAATTCAGCCACAAGGTGCTGTCTGCTAGCATCCACCAGATAAAAATAACATCAGCTCCAACTTTTACGACAACACCTTCTTCTTCAGGTAGGCCTACATTGCCAACAGGCGTAGGTGATTATGATTCCACAACCTCCTGTCCCCACTACTGTTTATCAATTCTTTAGTTGACATTTTCCCATGTGCTACGGTGTCTAACTGTTCTGTTCGTCTGTCCTGTGTATATTTTTTTCCCATCAATGTTTCCTTTTGTCAAAATATATTCCAGCTTTCCTCTTCTGGTAACATATCCAAGAAAGCGAATTGCTCTTTCTAATTTGAGCAATAAGATGACTGTATGCACTGATCCAATTCAGGACATCTTCTCTAGCTGTTTTTGTTCTTGTGGCTAACTCATTTATTTGCCTGTACGTAGATTTTGTGTCTTTTCTGTGCTCGACTTAGAGCTCTTTGCCCCTCTAGTTTAGTCAGGCTTCTTTTGGTGACTTGCACGTTTGTTGAACTATTTCTTTAATTAGTTTTTGTTTCAAATATCTTTTATCTCGTATCCATAAAATCAAACATTTCCGCTGAGATCCAGCTCTTCTGATGTTTGATGTATTGGCTCGTGTGACATCTCCCGCTGTTTATCTACGGTCTGTATTTTGTCTATAGCATCATATCTATTTTTTTTTATCCATTAAGTGATAAAAACAAATTTTAGTCGATTATTCCATTTTTAGCAATGTGTATGTTTTTTGCTTGGAATTTGGCAAGTATGGGTAGTAATAATAAATTGTTTCGTTGTAACTTTTCAGTATTTTTATTATATTTTCAGAACGATGTTGCATTATAACAAATACAATTTTTAAAAAGCCTGTGGTGATTTAAAAAATGTTATTTATGATTTGTTACATTTATGAAATGGTTCGAAATTGATCGATTGACCTTCGATTAAAGAGATTCGATTAATTTGATTGGGATTTTTTAAACCAATCTCAGCCCTAGTATATTACAAATCCAACACATTTTCTTGTCCTATTTAAGTAAGGCTACGCCAGAGGCACAGACAGAATAGGACTACTACACCCTGAGGCATGTCGTACAAGGCAACTAACCACAGGCTGGGCATGAGGCTGGCAACCTCATCATGTCAAACAAATTGCTACAGACACCACCACCGCTACAAGAGATGAGACTGATTATTGCTAAAAACACCACCACCGCTACAAGAGATGAGACTGATTATTGCTACAGACACCACCACCGCTACAAGAGATGAGACTGATTATTGCTACAGACACCACCACCGCTACAAGAGATGAGACTGATTATTGCTACAGACACCACCACCGCTACAAGAGATGAGACGGATTATTGCTACAGACACCACCACCGCTACAAGAGATGAGACTGCTTATTGCTACAGACACCACCACCGCTACAAGAGATGAGACTGCTTATTGCATAACTACAGCCCTGATGGAACGGTCACGTGCCTGGAGCCCCAGCACCGAGTGGGTCCCAAAACGTAGTAGTCGGAAGGGACCCTTACATGTGCTTATATCCTTGTAATTGTCTTTGTTCGTGAGGTCAACGTGTTATCATGTTCGTGAGGTCAACGTGTTATCATGTTCGTGAGGTCAACGTGTTATCATGTTCGTGAGGTCAACGTGTTTATCATGTTCGTGAGGTCAACGTGTTATCATGTTCGTGAGGTCAACGTGTTATCATGTTCGTGACGTCAACGTGTTTATCATGTTCGTGAGGTCAACGTGTTTATCATGTTCGTGAGGTCAACGTGTTATCATGTTCGTGAGGTCAACGTGTTTATCATGTTCGTGAGGTCAACGTGTTTATCATGTTCGTGAGGTCAACGTGTTTATCATGTTCGTGAGGTCAACGTGTTATCATGTTCGTGAGGTCAACGTGTTTATCATGTTCGTGACGTCAACGTGTTTATCATGTTCGTGAGGTCAACGTGTTTATCATGTTCGTGACGTCAACGTGTTTATCATGTTCGTGAGGTCAACGTGTTTATCATGTTCGTGAGGTCAACGTGTTTATCATGTTCGTGAGGTCAACGTGTTTATCATGTTCGTGAGGTCAACGTGTTATCATGTTCGTGAGGTCAACGTGTTTATCATGTTCGTGAGGTCAACGTGTTTATCATGTTCGTGAGGTCAACGTGTTTATCATGTTCGTGAGGTCAACGTGTTTATCATGTTCGTGAGGTCAACGTGTTATCATGTTCGTGAGGTCAACGTGTTATTATGTTCGTGAGGTCAACGTGTTTATCATGTTCGTGAGGTCAACGTGTTATCATGTTCGTGAGGTCAACGTGTTTATCATGTTCGTGAGGTCAACGTGTTATCATGTTCGTGAGGTCAACGTGTTTATCATGTTCGTGAGGTCAACGTGTTATCATGTTCGTGAGGTCAACGTGTTATCATGTTCGTGAGGTCAACGTGTTATCATGTTCGTGAGGTCAACGTGTTTATCATGTTCGTGAGGTCAACGTGTTATCATGTTCGTGAGGTCAACGTGTTATCATGTTCCAGTTTCTCAAACCCTTATAGGAGTATTTGCTTGGAGAGTACATTTGTTAAGTTCTGACCTTCTTTCTTCTTTGATCTTTAGCCGCCGGCTGTCAAAGCAGCCAGTGGCAATCACGCCTGGTGGCGTCTTGTAGGGCAGCAACAAACTGCTTCCACTTTGTTCGGTCGGCGGCCATCCTTCGTACTGTGCCCCAGCTCTGGTTCGTTCTTTGCATCTCACCCTCCACAGTTCTCCCGCCAAGTTGTTTTTTGTCGGCCTCTATTTCGCTTTTTTTCGGGAGTCCATAGCATAGCTGTTCTTGTGATGGCATCGGGGTCTCTTCTGAAGACGTGGACGTTCCGACCTGCTTAACTTTATAGTTAATCCTATGAAAAGGGTATGTGTCCGGGGGTCCCTTGCAGTGTAGATACGTCACTGGCAGTGGGTGTTGCTAAGAAAGTAAGGAAAGACTAATATTATTTGTCAGATATTATATCAATCATAAATCACCAGCCAGTTCTTGTACTGGAATCTCCAGGGTAGAGGGACAGGTACAGGGACACCAATGAGCACATGGAGAAGACAACTGGCGATGAAGACGTGGACAGTCCTGAGCTGATGGCACGTGACATTACGATTTGGGATAACTTTCTTGAAGGTCTTTCCTTCTTGGGGAGCTGAAGGGTGATGTGTGTTAAAGTAGACAGCAGTCTAAAATACTCAAGAAATGATTGCACATTTTCTTCTCAAATAATTTCACACAACAATGTCATTAGAATTATTCTACAGCATTTAAAAGACAATTTATATCGGCACATTCATTCCATTACATTGACGTGCAGTATTTTCCATAGTTTATTAAAAAATACAAAATGGCTCTCTCTATATGAAGTATGGCCAGATAGAACAACTACCAGAATGGGGGTCGTTGGAGATAAGGTTGATTTTTCTCTGATATTCGAGTACTCGGACTAGTTGCAGGTCAAGCTATAAAAAAGTCCTGTAAGAGATGTTTTTCATTTTTCTGTTTTACAGGTTGTTATACGTTTTATTTTGTTCGTCTTGCGCACACACACATTAATAAGTGTCATTATATCTATACCCACCTTAAGAAGAAGAAAAAGTTTTTCAGCTAGGAGGAGACGATAGAGATGATTTCAACAATTGATGCAGGTAAAGGTACGTTGTTATAGGATGCACATTTGAAATTAACGAATCTACAGTGCATGCTCTTCGCGAATAAAAGAGTCGATCAAATTACCTACGCAGCAGACAGGCCTATGGTGGACCTCTTGATAATTCCTGCAGAAATCGCTGAAGATGTTTGAAGATAGCATACAATAGATGCAGTACCTTGACGCCAACAATGAGCGTCGGTCTCTGATAAGAAGAAACGTTCCTCATGCAGTGGTCTTATGTACGATAATATTGCCAGAGAATATGAAAAAAGCACGACAACAAACGGTAGCTGAGTTCATGGGTCTGACCTGTATTGTTTCTCAACTTTCAAGATCTCAATTTTCAGCCTCTTTGGTGGGACGGAAGACGCAGCAAGAGAGATGAATGCAGTCAGCGACTCATAGCTTGACTACCTGCGTCAGGGTCAGCGAACCAGAGCTGACCAAGACCCTACTCCACCTCCAAGTGGTGGTCCTGGAAACAGGCTGCATCACTGCAGTCTGGCTGAGAGAGTAGGGATCGAAGAGGGAAGGCAAACCCGGTCCCAAAAAATGCCTTGCGGAAGTCGGATGTGTCGGCCGAAATGCGCAATTATCACAGCTACGCTGTAAACGGACACAACGCAACCAACGTCCTTTTCAGGACGAACGAAGAATAAGAAGAAGAAGCCTCTTTGGTGGACGGCCAGGACAACCAGGAGCAGCACGCCCTTCTGTGATGGATACTGGTTCAGAATATGCCTGTGACAAGGCCTGTGTGACTGTTCTATAACATTAATATAATTGTTTTCACATTTCATATATCAAATACATTACCTTGATTATTTACGTTAATATTAGTACATAAAACGCACATCATGACGCATTGCCCGAGCCTGGAACCTAACCCATAATTTCTATAGCTTATTAAGCTCCATTCAACTGAATGCTTTTGAAGAACTGAACCCTAGGGCACATCGAAGGTTGAGTGTACTGAAAACATTTTTTATTTAACCCCAAATGTCAAGGTTATAACTATCGCCACAATTGTCCATTGTGACTTGCACACCAGGGAAACCTCAGTGCTTGTTCGTGTTGGTGTCTTTTATGGCGTGTGAGATCGGCTAGAAGACGAGCGATTTACTGAGGGCATTAAACGCTTGAAGTGTGGCCATCACGCGCCTTCAGAAGCTAAGTTATGATGATAGCTGGTCGTTTGATCACTGTCACATTTCGCTTACACTTTATATCCAGCAGGAGCGAGTCCTCAAAGTTTTTCAATGAATGTTTGAATTGTTTAGCAAAGCGGTAGTTGAATCTATAAGTTGGTGACTTCATCATCACAGTCATCACATTCTTCTTCTACCTGTATGGAGCATAGAGCCACCACTGCTGTAGTTAAAATCTGCACGTCACGTGGTCCTACAGCCGGTGATTTCCGTATCAATTAGTTTAGTATTATGCGTAACATCCATCTTACCCATGTACCGTATTTGTTATAATAAACTCTACTGTTCTGTGAATTAATTTTACCTATTCCTTTGACAGAAAAAATAAGCGAAGAAGTCAGTTAAAAATACATATCAATCCGATGTAAACCCGTGAGTAAGCCCATGAACTTGTTATATCAAGCAAATTGAAACAGTCAGAGGTGAACCGGGGGGAAGAACCGCTCTAATCTTAGAAAATCAAATAATTCATCTACAAATTCTCGTATGAATGTGTCAACCTTCAAAGCATTTTACCATGCTGATCATGTTTAATATAAAGATCATAATAACTTAATAATTATGTTAACTTTCATAGTGAAGGTAGTTTTAATATTATGATAACGCTAGCCAGAAGGTTGTGTTAGCATTACTGTAATGCTTGTGTGAAGGTTGCCTTGAAATTAACATTATGTTAGCGTATATTTTCTATCGACATAAATGTTAGCACGAAGAATGTGTAAACAGCTGAGGCAGCCTCAGCGTGAAGATTGTGTTAAAATTAAGATAATGTTAGCACGATGATTGTATGAACAATAGTTATTGTTATTGCTGAACACAATCGACATCATTGCACTCCGGGCAAACCCATAGGTGCTCAATCTCCCTCAGTATATGTCGAAGAGTCTGAATAATAACTGTTCCTGTAGCTCGCTGATTATATACACGACGGTGTAGCGAAAGGTTTTTATAAGTGTGTAGTGTCAGTAGTACGAGACTGAAGAAACAGAAATAGAATTATGTCTTGAATGAGTGAAGTCCCAGTGTTGGAGAGGAACACTGGTATCACAGGATAGTCACGGCTGTGAAGGTATCTGATTAAGAAAATATTTACAGTAAAGTCAGATCCTAACGCCCCACCTTTGCTATGTAACTACCTATGATAATTAAACAATAAAACTCAAACTTCAACAATATAAAATAAAAAAATCAGAGTGTTACAATTTTGAATTATTTAATATTTACACTATCTTTCTTTTCTTGTGTGGTAAATGTTGGATGATGGAACTCAATGGATAAGTATATTACAAAATTTGGATGATGGTGAATTTCTAATCTAAGCATTTAACTTAAAAGAAAAAAAGTCTGTCTTGGGTCTTCCAAGAAATTTGAAAAGTTCATCAAAAGTTCCTTTCTTTTAGTCTCTTAGCTATGCTAATAAATTATTGATGTCATCATCAACTAGCACAGTTATTGACTGGTATCACACTTGGTTGTCATCATCAACTAGTACAGTTATTGACTGGTATCACACTTGGTTGTCATCATCAACTAGCACAGTTATTGACTGGTATCACACTTGGTTGTCATCATCAACTAGCACAGTTATTGACGTATCACACTTGGTTGTAGGAATTGGCTACAGAAATACTTAACATTTGAATCTGTAGCTGTCCTTAGTAAGAATACACACACTGTTGATTGAAGTCCTGCACCAGTCCCCCAAACACTGTTGTGGACTAGGGCTGAATTCCAGAAATCAATATCTGATGCTCCTGGGTTTCTTCAGGATGCATTGATTCTTCTGGAGTCTTTGACCTCTCAAGTATGATGACACATACGAACCTGCGGACAATGATAGACATGTGGCTAGCTTATGGTTGTAAAGCCCACAAGTCTAGTTGTGCATGAGATGAGTGTGTTTCAGATATTTGTATGTATGCGAATGATACATGGCTCAGTATGATTAGCAATGGCGAGAGAAGATGGGTGTCTAGCTGCAGAACATTTTCTAAGATAATATAATACATGAATATAATACATTTTATACATAGGTACGATGCTACCTTTGCCTTTCACATATGGAATGCCAACTCAGCTCTGAAAAGGGCAGTAACTTTTAGCAGGTTATATTAATCCTGATAATTACTGATGACAGGACTTTGCTGAGTCACTGTTGGTTATATTGTCGGTTTCCATCTTCAGCAATCTTACCAATTAATACACATATATGCATGGTATATTCACATCCCAACTATGTATAGTAACCAACTAAAATCTTGAAGTAAACAGTGATATTAATTTCACAAATATATACAGTAATTCTACATACCCTCTCAGGATATATATATAAAGTCCAGGAAAGACTTGGTTGGTGGAGATAGCACTACCCGGCAACAGATGGTAAAAGGTTGTAGCCTTGTGTTACATATCACGTTGCTCACAGGCTGGTAATTCATCGCTGTGCGCAATGGAGCAGAACGCGAATACGCTTCGAGTGTAAAAGCGTGCGAGTTGTGGAATGTGGGTGACACAGGTATTTAATGTATGACGTGGACAGGGTCTGCTGCGGGGGGAACGAAGGTTATCGTTAGGACAGTAGAGTTTGGCTTGTGTTTTTCAAAGTGTACGGATATTTATGTGAGAGCGACAGACCAGTGTTTATTGTTATAAAAATATTTCAGAGTCAGGATAATTGACTCAATTCATTAAGAATGTGTGCCTGATTGTGTGTGGCTTAAGGAGATGGACAGTAAGTGATTTGTATCAATACGGATTTGTAAAGTATGAAGGCGTCGTAGACGATACATAGACATTCTGACTTTAAACCGGCACAACGACATTATTGCTTATGTCTGCTACTGAACACATTTGTATTTCTGATGTACTGCCAGATCATCATATGCTCTCAAAAGAAGTGAAGTACACTTATGTTGTATTGTGACATATTAAATGTGATAAAACGTACAACAAGCTGTTGATCAAGATTATTCAAGTTGGCCATTCCTTACGTTACTGTTTAGACTGTTGTCTATTATATCAAAATACCTTACAAGACCAGTGCAGCACATTAATATACTCGTTACCCAATAGCCTTCAATAAGTATAAGGTAACAGTATAAAGTGGTGGCCAGTATACACGGGATTTCGTTCTACCCACAAGATTTTATCAAACGACACTACTGTCCCTAGCCACATCGACGAATTTTATAGTATCGAAAAGCAATAAAAATTTCTGCACAACCTATGCCAACCGGCTTTCTTCAAACTAGGGTCGGCGAGAAGAAACTCAAAGAATAAATATCAAACTTCAATCATAATATTTGCTAAACTTTACCAATAGAAGTTCGTATTTTCTTCATCAAGGAAGTTATCATCACTCTACGCAGTTCCAGGTAGGATTCGTCAAGAAAAAGTAAAGTAATCAAACAACATTTCTGCATACAAAACGAAGCCCATTCATTCAACCAGCAAAACAAGATGGATAGTTCTACATGTGGGAGCAATCTGCATCGATGAAATTTCGCTCTACCTGTTGCATATGTTGGAGGCAACAATACTTTCACGTGCATTTATACTTCGGAGGAAGGATCATAAAAAGATAAGTGGACTAGTTTGTTGTAGCCTTAGTCTTACACAATTCTATAGTAGAGCCTTTTTGTTTATCTGTTTTATGTTTGTTGTGGTTAGAAGGGAGGACGGTGTGGGACCTTGATAAGCAGAATTACATCTCATCTTCGGACGGGTCTGCAATCAAGGGTGTCAGTAGGGAAATTTATGTAATATTTTCTCAAAGAGGCCCGGCTCAAAATGCTGTGTGGAAAGCGCTCTTTGTGAATATACTATATTTACTTTATGTTATAGACGTGCTGTCCTGTTTTTTCACTGTTGTTTGTATTTGTCAGTTGTTTTTTTTATTTAGTTTTCTGCATTTTTGTACGTCTATTGTTGGTCTTCTCTAGCTATCATTATGTTGATATATGGATTTTACGTTGTAAATTTGTCTTGTTTATATATATATATATATATACTTAAACTTACATAATGTCTAGTCTGGAGCATTTTATCCAGCTAGGTAAAGAGATGGGAATGCAAGGCCAGGAGCTTAAAGAGTTTGCCATGGAGCAATTGGAAAGAGAAGAAAAGAAACTGGAAAGGGATGAGAGAGCAAGAATGAGAGAGATCGAAAAACATGAACGAGTTCAGTTAGAAAAAAATAGCAGAAAAGAAAAGACAAGAAGAATTTGAAGAAAAGAAAAGACAAGATGAAATGACAGAAAAGAAAAGACAAGATGATTTAGAGGCTAAAAAAGCCCAATTTCTGCATGAAGAAAAAATGGCTTCTCTAGAGTTGGATAGACTCAAATTGGAAGCTAGTCCTGGCAAAGGGGCGACCGACCCCAACCAGGCGCGTCCACAGGTGGCGGATAGTGGAACGACCTCCAGATATGGTGTGTCAGCTGCGAATTAAGTCAGCATTGCTGGACGAATAAGCAGTCGCGGACCAAACGGCGATGTCCTCCCAGCAGGACGGGGAGGGGTAACAGGTGGCACTGATACTCCCACTGAAATCCCCCATATGTCCTATGACGGGTGCATCAAGCGAGTAAGAGCCGCTATAAGCTCTAGCCACGGGGAAGGTAAACCTCGGTAAACAAACCAACTGCTGCCTTGCAGTTACCACCGGGAGATGGAAAGGCTATGGGAGACAACCCTGAACAACAAACACAACCCGGCCTGCCGAAGACGGAGTGTGTCAGCTACGGCGCAGACACCGGGAAAAATTAGGACACACACGCTTTTGCGGTATGGAGTCATGCGACAATCTCGACTTACGTCATGGCGTCGCTCCTATCAGCTACAACCGGGGAGGAGCGGAGCCGGGCCCTAGCCTCGAAAGGGCCCACCCAAGCAACCGGTGCCTTTGCCAACCAAATAAATTGTGACGTGCGACCTGGCCAAAGGGTGATGAGCTCCAGCAGAAGCTATGGGGCTGCCGCGCCAACCTGGAAAAGACTGTGGACTTCGTCCTGGCGACAGGCCTGCAGATTTAGCATGACAAGAAACATTCCAAAGGTAAAAAAAAAAATAGGAAGCTAGTCAAGAGAGAACATGCTTCATCATTTAAACTTCACTTACCTAAATTTAATCAAAATATAGACGACATTTCGTGCTTCCTAAACCGATTCCAGACAGTGTGTGAGGAATACAAACTGGAAAAATCATCATGGGTGATACATTTAATGTCATTACTGACAGGTGAAGCGTTGACAGCTGTGTCAACAATGGATGAGGAAAACATAAAATCTTATGAGGCAGCTAAAACATTACTTTTAAGAAAGTATCAATTAGACGAGAATGGATACAGGCTAAGATTTAAAAAAACTCACACCCGAAAGCAACAAGGACTTTAGTGAGTTCATTTCAACTATAAAGTTATGCTTCAGTCGTTGGATTGAGTTGGCTAAAATCAAACATACATATGAGGACTTAATGGACCTTATTTTGAGAGACAAAGTACTTTCCTCCATTAGCCCTGATTTTTTGGCCTATTTACATGAACGGAAGCCAGAATCGTTACAATCCCTTGAGTTGTTAGGGCGCCAGTTTATGACGGCACACCCAGGGAAGAGTGTGAACAACTCTACTATTAAAGAGGCATTACCTGTTGCATCAGCTCATTCAGTGCAGATAAACAACCCTAGAGCTCGATCGCAAAGTATGGATCGAAATTTTGGCAGGAATAATGACCGAAATATTGGATCTTTCCGAGGACGGTACAATTTTGGCAATCAACCTTATCAATATCAGAGAAACTCCCAACGATATTTTGATGGAAATAGACCATCACAGGGTTACTTTCAATCTAACAGAGGATGGCGTAGATCTGATAATACCTACATGAACAGAGGAGACAGATCCTATTATACAAAGAACAATCAAAACTCTCCTCCATCTCAACACTTCCCAGGTTGTACGTGTCCTCAACATTCTAATAATCCTCAGAATGGCAGAGAGAGTCGGAATTATTACCGGGGTAATAACAACTTTAATCGCTCTCGGAGCGTGTATCGAAAAAACTCGAACTGGAGTCATAATAGTAACACGGGAGCAGTTAATCCCAATGGGGAAAACACAAATATTGCAAATGCGTGTGCGGCTGATTTATTTAATCCATCAAATTGTTCAGAATGCAGCACTCTGTTTCGGCCGGATGTGGTCTCCAGACTTTCCTGCGATCATCCTGTGCCCGCGTTAGTACCTGCATAAGCCTTTCATGATGGGAAAGGCTCGCTAATGTTTCACAGGGGTTTTTAAAATAATCAACTAGTTTTAGTCTTGCGTGCTTCAGGTTGTACAACTGTTGTGGTACGCAAATCTTTGGTAGACCCATCTTGCTGCACTGGGGAGAATGTAAAATGTGTCCTATTTGGGGGCACGGTGGAATTCTATCCTGTGGCCATTGTGCAAATTGATACTCCATTTTTCTCAGGTCACGTGAAAGCATGTTTATTACAGAACCAATTGCTGACATAATCATGGGCAATATTGTGGGTATAAAAGTGCGTTCACTCCAAGATATAGAAATCTGGGAACGTCAGCATATACTACACGCTAATATGGTCGTTACAAGAGCACAGGCACAGGCTCAAGAGGAAGAAGAAATGACTAACAATCATGACAAGGAGGAAGATCAACATCTTATGCCGATGTTAACGAAGACCTCATTTATTGATATGCAAAAGAATGACAATTCTTTGAAAAGATTTTTCAAATTGGTAAAATCAGATGATGTTGATTGCTCAGAAAGGTCACAACCTTGGTATACAATTAAAAATGACATATTAATTCGTAATGCTAGAGATAACTCATGAACATCAGTTGGAAAGAATTCAAGACTAATCGACAAATAAGAGAAGACTCTAGGCAGAAATATGTCTCCGACTATATAAGGAAAAGACGATGGTCATATATCGGTCATGTCCTACGAATGCAAAACAACAGAATACCACTACAGGCGCTCACTTGGGTTCCTGAGGGTAAGCGGAAAAAAAGGAAGACCAAAAGAAACACTCAGAAGAACAATAATAAGAGAAGGAAGAACGTTGGGCCTAAATAATGTGCAAGAGCTAAGAGGAGTGGCGTCACAACGAACAACCTGGAGAGCACTGGTTTCTGCCTTATGCGCCGTGTTTGGCGCTTAAAGAATTTATTATTATTATTATTAATGCTAGAGATGCTACATCGGTACAGCAGCAAATTATGGTACCAACCAATATTCGACCTTACATTCTCAGACATGCGCATGATACAAACTGTGCAGGCCACATGGGCTTTGCTAGGACGAAATATAGAGTCTTACGGCATTTTTATTGGCCTGGAGTAGTCAGGGATGTCAAATTATTTTGTCGTTCGTGCAAGACATGCCAACAAGTGGCTACAAAGGGTGCTTATCATAATGCACCTATACAGGCTGCGGATATTTCGGTGCGACCATTCAAAAAAATGGCCATAGACGTAATAGATCCACTGTCAGTTCCGTCAGCCAGAGGTCATAGATATGTCCTCACCTGTATTGATATGTGCATCAGGTGGCCGGAGGAAATACCTCTTAAACATATTGCTACAACCGATGTGGCTGATGCACTATTCCTCATTTTTACGAGAGTGGGGTTCCCTGACAACATTTTATCAGATAGGGGAACACAGTTTGTTTCAGATGTCATGTCGCATGTCATGAAACTATGCAATATTGATAGATCTCTTAGCTCTGTTTATCATCCTATGTCCAATGGCATGATAGAACGCCTAAATAAAACACTAAAACAACTACTGGGGAAGGTGACCACGACGTATCCACAAGACTGGGATAGAGTGCTCCCAGCAGTGCTGTTCGCTTATCGGGAAGTCCCAAACGAACACACTGGGTTCTCACCTTTTGCGCTCATGTATGGTGCTCCACCACGAGGACCCATGTCGATAATAAAACAATTACTTACAGGTTCGGAGATGACTCAGGAATGCCAGTCATCCTATGAGTATGTGGTGAATCTACGAAAGACACTTATAGACGCTTGGCAAATAGCGACTGATTCATCTGAAAAGGCAAAAGAAAAAGCTAGATCTCTTCAAAACCGTTGGAAAAAGTTAAGGAAATTACTTCCTGGAGACAAAGCTTACGTCCTGCTACCAACGAGAGAGAATAGCCTTCTCATTTCGTGGAGTGGTCCATATGAAATTATTTCAAAATTGACAGATGTTGATTACATTCTTGACGTGAAAGGCAAGAATAAAACCTTTCACATCAACATGCTCAAACAATTCTATGATAGACCTGAATATCTCAAACCTATCTTAGATGCTGTTAATGAAGTAATCACTGATCATCCTACATCTTACTCTTCACTATCAGTGATTCAAGAAGAACCCACTTCTTTTCATGATGTACCTTTGCAACTTCCTGTCATGTCTCTTTACCCGACAGAATCATGGGTAAATGTATCTATTTGTCCGGATCTATCCAGCGAACAACAATCTCAAATTCTTTCTATTCTAGAGCCATATCAGCAAGTTTTGTCTAATATTCCAGGCCGAACGTCTATAATCACTCACGATATTAGACTCACAGATCACAAACCTATTAAATTAAAGCCTTACCCTATCCCTATCCACTTTCAGGATCAGGTTGAAAAATAATTAGGCCAAATGTTACAGCTTAACATTATTGCTCCATCAGAGTCTGCTTATTCTTTCCCAATGGTTATAATCAAGAAAAAGGATAATAATATCAGGTTATGCATGGATTTTCGTAAACTCAATTCCATAACGGAGTCTGACGCAGAGCCAATGCCAATTCTTGATGAATTACTGTCAAAACTTTCTAAAGCAACCTACTTTAGCAAATTTGACTTAGCCAAGGGATATTGGCAAATACCTCTCACGGAAAAAGCAAAACCTTTCACTGCTTTCGCTACCCCTAAGGGCCTCTTTCAGTGGAATTTCATGTGCTTTGGCTTGGTAAACGCACCAGCGACTTTCGTTCGGATGATGAGCAAACTATTTTCTCATAGGTCTGATATCATCTCCTATATAGATGACATTTGTTTGTTCCACAACTCTTGGGACGAACATGTTTCTGGATTGAAATCTCTTCTCGAAATTCTTCGCTCTAATAACACTAGTCAACAACCAAAATGTACCAGAAATGAAAATAGCTGATCTTAACTAATTTTGGTGTGCTGAAAACGAAAATGACATTAAAAAATGTTGATTGGCTCTAGTTTTCAAGATATATGCTACTAGTTTATTTAATTACGGTCAATTTATATATATGACGCAACTGTTGTGGGCGATTGCATAATTTTTTCTAATGACCAATAAAAAAGTAACTAGAAATTGATGATACAATCCTACCAATGATTACATCACCTTTGTGTATAAATATATAAATTTTGCCATTAGTTAGTGCATTTGTCCTTATCAAAAGTATCGTAGTTAGAAATGCCTAGGACATGTGTGAACAGTGCTAATAATTTCTGTTATATATGTGGTGAGGTGACATTTCTATCACAAAAACGAAATATAACTAAAGTGATTAAGAAGGCATACAGTTTGTATTTTGGCTGCAGAATAGATCAAGATAAGAGCTGGGCGCCACACATATGCTGCAATACATGTGCAGCACATCTTAAACTGTGGTTGACTGGCAAAAGGCAAGCTATGCCTTTTGCAGTCCCAATGATTTGGAGAGAGCCCACTGATCATCTCAACAACTGTTACTTTTGCATGGTCCCTCCACTTGGGAAAGGCATATCAAAGAAGAAAAAAAAATGGACTCTGGAATATCCAAACATCCCCTCTGCAATACGTCCAGTACCACATAGCGAGGACCTACCAGTTCCCAAAGTGCCAGTATCATTTTCAGCTGCTTCCACTGATGAAGAAGAGGACATTGGTGGTCCTGAACCATCAACCTCAAGCGACCCAGATTTTGAGCAAACTACATCCACTAAACCACACTTAATAACCCAAGGTGAACTGAATGATCTTGTAAGAGATCTGAATTTACAGAAGAACAAGGCGGAACTTTTGGGTTCCAGATTGCAACAGTGGAATCTCCTGGCAGAAGATGTTACAATTTCTGTGTATAGGAACCGCCAGAAGCCGCTTATTACATTCTTTTTTTTAAAGAGGGTGATCTTTCTGCGTGCCACAACATTTCTGGTTTAATGGCAGCCCTCAAAATCAATTACATACCGGAAGAGTGGAGGCTTTTCATTGATTCAACCAAGACGAGTCTTAAAGCTGTTTTGTTGAATAATGGTAATGTGTTACCGTCAATTCCAGTTGGTCACGCAGTTCATATGAAAGAAACTTATGAAAACATTAAGCAGCTTTTGAAGTGTATAAACTACGATCATCATCATTGGTCACTTTGCGGTGACTTAAAAGTGGTCGCTCTTTTGCTGGGACTACAGGGTGGATACACCAAGTACTGTTGCTTTCTCTGTGAATGGGATAGCCGTGTACGAAGTGACCATTACATCAGAAGACATTGGCTAATCAGGCAGTCATTGCAGCCTGGCAGTAAGAACGTTGAAAACCCAGCACTTGTCGACACCAGCAAGATTTTGTTGCCACCCTTGCACATTAAGCTGGGTCCCATGAAAAACTTTGTCAAGGCAATGGAGAAAACAGATGAGGCTTTCAAATACCTCATCAGAAAATTTCCAAGACTGAGTGAAGCTAAAATAAGAGAGGGAGTATTTGTTGGTCCGCAAATTCGAAAACTTCTTCATGATGACGAGTTTCTTTGCGTGTTGCATGGCAAGGAAAAAGCAGCATGGCTAGCATTTAAGTCAGTGGTGGACAATTTTCTTGGAAACAACAGATCTGATAATTGCAATGAAATTGTAGAAAATCTCCTTCTGAAGTATAAGAGTCTTGGCTGCAACATGTCTTTGAAAATTCATTTTCTGGATTCTCATCGGGATTTCTTTACGTCAAACTGTGGAGCGGTCAGTGATGAGCATGGTGAACGATTTCACCAGGACATTGCTGCTATGGAGACAAGGTATCAAGGCAATTGGAGCCCTTCAATGCTTGCTGATTACTGTTGGACTGTGACAAGAGACACCTCATCGATTGACTACAAGAAGCAAGCAAAGAGAGCTCGAACAGCGACTGAATAATGACGGAATGGGTTCAAATGTGCCTTTTTAAAACATGATATGTGAACTTAAAATAATGTTTTTATTTTTCTATCATTTTATGTTGAAATATCAATTAATTGAGTATGTAACCACAATTTTTATAATGCTAAAGTAGAAAGACTAGCTGTTCACCCCAGAGAATTAAACAAGCATACATTATTTGTATTACTGTAATGTAAATTCATCATTTAAAAAAAACCCAGAGCCAATTGGTAAATTTCATTATGATATTTGAAATCAGCATGTCAAAATCAATAAGAAATGGTATATTTAATTTCTGGTACAAATAACTTTTGAAAATTTGTTGACTAGTGTAATCTGACAGCGAATCCTTCGAAAGTTCACATAGGTTTCAAAGAAATTTCTTTCCTAGTCACAGAGTGGGCCATGGATTTCTGAAAACTGAGGATAAAACTATCTCGAAGATTCTTAACCTATCAATTCCTAAGACTAAGAAGCAGGTGCGGAGTCTTCTTGGCCTTGTACAGTTCTATAATAAATTTATGCCTCATTTATCTTCAGTTACGTCAGTTCTATCTGAGTTAACTACAAAAGGCTCCCCTAATAGAATTGTCTGGACGGAAGCCTGCAACATAGCTCTAGTCCATTTAAAGCATTACTTTTCGTGTGCACCAATTTTAAAACTCCCTGATCCTCATCTCCCATTTATTCTCAGGACAGACGCTTCGATGTACGGTATTGGTGGCTCCTTAATGCAAGAAGTAGATGGAATGCTTCATCCTGTGATGTATGTGTCGAGGAAGCTCACAAAGACAGAAACCAGATATCCAATTATTGAGCGCGAGCTTCTCGCGATCATATGGGCTGTCACAAAGCTTCAACGTTACCTTCTTGGTTCTCGTTTCATCATTGAGACAGACCAGAAGGCCCTGTCGTTCCTTCAAAAGTCCAACATGAAAAACGCACGAGTCGCACGTTATGCAATTAATTTGCAAATATATGACTATATCATTCGACCTATTGAGGGCAAGGCCAATGTGCTTGCAGACGTTCTGTCTAGATGTACACAGACAGAAATGCCCGATTCTCAAGGATCTGACATTGCTGCGACCCATTGACCAAGGTACAGTGCTGATTGTCTACAGATACCTCGCTAACTTAAAAGAGCTATCCTGACAATATCCATAACCAGATACAGATTACCATTGTTATCAAGAGAAACAACTCAAGTCATTTGAAGTCATGATAACAGACGTTTTATGTGAATACATTCAAATCGTTTTACACTACATCAAGATCCATGAACAGTACACAGGTTCTGATTTCCAGACAGTCATGACGTGTGCAGTAAATGAACCAAATCAACCAGTATCTTAAATAAACAGTATAAGGCTCTTTGTCATATCTTAATGGCAATCCTTCACAAAATGACTGGGATGCAGAACTTTAAAAAGATCATATTTCATATTCCAGCAACCAAACTTCAAAATGTTGGGCTCAGAGACTGTGACACTCAAGAGGCAACATATGAAAAGAAATCTCACACAAGAAGCAATCGATTCGATACGCCTATGGAGAACTTCGCCATTTGAACATTCTTTTTTGTTATTACTTAAACCAGTTATGTGTCTCTAAAGTGCTAAAATTACAAATAGTAATCTTTCACACTAATGAAAGAAGAACCTATCATTGAAGACACTCAGTAACTATAGTTAATTAGTTTTACACAATGCTACAGACAGCACACACACGATCATGTGGACATTTAGATTAACGTAATTATTATACTTATTTAATACTATTTAATTAGTTAGATCTTTCATTTCATTCATCTTGTATTAAATGCATTCAGATATTTCATTTTCCAAAACTTCACAAATTCATTATCATATTTCTTCACATTTTCATTGATTTTTCTCATTTTTCCATGGTGCTGACTACATTCCATAGACTGTTGCTCAGGTATGACATAAACTGGACGGTAACTTCTTGCATTTTCTAAAAATGACTTCCTATATGGAAAACTTTCAGTTTTCGCTGGGGGGCGGGGTAAAAGTGTTACATATCACGTTGCTCACAGGCTGGTAATTCATCGCTGTGCGCAATGGAGCAGAACGCGAATACGCTTCGAGTGTAAAAGCGTGCGAGTTGTGGAATGTGGGTGACACAGGTATTTAATGTATGACGTGGACAGGGTCTGCTGCGGGGGGAACGAAGGTTATCGTTAGGACAGTAGAGTTTGGCTTGTGTTTTTCAAAGTGTACGGATATTTATGTGAGAGCGACAGACCAGTGTTTATTGTTATAAAAATATTTCAGAGTCAGGATAATTGACTCAATTCATTAATAATGTGTGCCTGATTGTGTGTGGCTTAAGGAGATGGACAGTAAGTGATTTGTATCAATACGGATTTGTAAAGTATGAAGGCGTCGTAGACGATACATAGACATTCTGACTTTAAACCGGCACAACGACATTATTGTTTATGTCTGCTACTGAACACATTTGTATTTCTGATGTACTGCCAGATCATCATATGCTCTCAAAAGAAGTGAAGTACACTTATGTTGTATTGTGACATATTAAATGTGATAAAACGTACAACAAGCTGTTGATCAAGATTATTCAAGTTGGCCATTCCTTACGTTACTGTTTAGACTGTTGTCTATTATATCAAAATACCTTACAAGACCAGTGCAGCACATTAATATACTCGTTACCCAATAGCCTTCAATAAGTATAAGGTAACACCTTGACTAGCTGCTCTCTCTCTCTCTCTCTCTCTCTCCCCGTCTGTCCTTCTGACTTTATGATGTGCATATGTAGGGTGATAGGGTGCGCGAGAAATGGTGATGCTGTTGTTATATGTGATCACTTTCTTGCACACCCGCACCCGACCCGAACAACAATAAAACTCTGATTTTAAGGCAGGGGCTGTATTTATTTATATAACCCTGTCAATGACAAAGAGCAAATAAACGAACGCTAAACAAACACTAAAGAAATACCCAGCCATTGCTCAATTGCTAATCTGAAAAGCAAACAAAGCACTGACTAGTTAAAATCATAATAGTTAAATAATGAGAAACACCATGCTCTCACCTGTCAAACTGTCATTCTTCCACGCCACATGAAACATTCATCTATCATGCATACATACTCAGTCCATGCATGTCGTCTAATGAGACTAGTATGGTGTTGTGCATGAGGCTGGCAATCTCACCATGTATCACAGATTGCTACCGAAACCCCTACTGCAAGAGCATCTGAATACTTTGTGCGGTCTCCATGCGGAGGCCAGCCACATTGGTGGTCCCATGCTCCATCAGGAGGCCAGCCACACTGGTGGCCCCATGCTTCATAAGGAGGCCAGCCACATTGGTGGCCCTATGCTCTATAAGGAGCGAGAAGAGACATAATTTGTTCCCAAGTGGACCCAGGTGCTTTCATAGATTATCCGACACATAACAATTATTAAATAATAATGAAATGGGCATAAAATAATATTAAACGATATGTACAACCAATATTCTCCTTAATGAGAATAAGCTACCACCTCGCAACCGATCCACATCAATATACGTTCCTACATTGTGAAGCATGTCGTATGTGACGACTGGTGCTCCTGGCAACATGCGTGTCGTATATGACCACTGAAATAGCATATAAATGCTTCTCGCAGGCTTGTGATGGAGACCAGTCGCATTGGTGTTTGCAATGAGCAAACAGAGAAACGCTTCTGTCTCAAAGTGCCTTATGCACAAATGAGTGGCATTACGCTCAGCAGAAATCTAAATAACTAAAGCTAGATGCATCCTCTGAAAGGGCATTTAACACTACAACTATATACACAGCAGATGTAACTAAACTAATCACCATCAAAATATACTTCGCGTTTCACTAAAATAAACTATCTTGGCATGAATGGAGAAAATTATATTAATCTTTTACCGTACTAATAAAATAGCACCTCTTATAATAAACCAATTTTCATCCAATACCAAATAATAAACAGGTTTAACCTGCTTTCCCACATAACACGTGGTGACTAAAAATGTTATTGCCTACTCACAGGCGCCATCTTTATGTACAGTCATCAACAAGTGGCTCCCGGCTGCCATCTTGCCATAAAGTTAATACTATCTCAATTTCAGTCTCTGATATCATTTCTGTCCAGTTCCATGTATGAAATAGGTTCCTACTATATTCGCTTTTCTTGCACGGTCTCATGAATGAAATAGGTTCCTACTATATCCTTACAGCCGTGATCTGGACTTAACACGACTAATAAAACCTATTCACACATTCTTTTCACTAATCTATCATTTCAAAACTAAATCTAATTTCCTGGAAGGAATCTCCTTATGAAACACATCTCCTACCCACACAGGCCGTGCCTAACTTCGTTTCTTTCGTCTGGCCCGCTCTTGCAAAAAGGGTCTTTGGCCTGCCTGCGCTCTCTTTATATATGGAGCCGCGGTAGCGTTTCCCAATATGCCTCAATGGGCGTGTAACGGGTTCCTTTACCTTTTTTTTAACCAAATCACACGCAGTGCACGTGCGTAGTAATTGCGTCACGAAAGTAACACACGGTAGCCGGGCTGAGGACTATTTACCGGTGTTCATTTAAAACTTATACTGGGCAAAAACGCAGCTATATACTTCGGGTATTAAACACATAAATATGAAAATGAGAGCGTTATTATGGCCCTCTGATAGTAGTTTGAAATCTCCGCGGTCTTTTTTTTTAAAAGCTCGCATCCTACGTCTCGGAGAGCAAGGTTTGGTAACTCGGTTGCAGTCTCTGGTGTTAGCCTTTCCGGGTGAAACTGTGTGAGTGGTATTCCAAACCTCTGATTCGTGCAGCTCACCTTTTCTATCCAGGAATTTTTGAGTTATATTCTTCAATTCTCCCTAAGTTCTGCTTTCTTTCCATGCGTCGTTTTTCGTAATTGGTTCTGATATTGATTTTATATCACATTTTAATCTGGAAAAACACAGCATCGTTCGTTATACTAACACCTTTACTAGTACATTTCTCCAAAAGTACTTATTCCATCCGTTTTTCCTTTGGCAAGCATGGAATTGGAGTTTTCTTGTGTAAAATGAGACCATTTTCATCCATTTCTGACATTGCATACACTTATACGGTCACTAACCTACACTTCGTACGGTTTATCCTCTATAGTAAACTGTCGTAGCATTATCGATCGGTTTTCCAGTGAGCTCCTATTTTTTTATTGGTTGACCCAAATTGTCTTCCAAGAATAGACAAGCATCGTGCCTGCAACACATGCCACACTTACCTTTCTTTCATTCATGCCAAGAACACTAGGCATGTTTTTACAACTTGCTACAGACGGATGCATCCTCTCATACGTCCATCTCTGCTAGCTTTACGTTTGATGCCATATTCCAACAGTCTTAACCTTGATGATTCATCTATTGCAGTGTCATTCTCTAACAGGCGATCATTAATTGTTCTCATTATATCTCCCTTGTCCATATACAGTGTCGCCACCATGGGTGCTCTAGCTGCGAGTCTGTCAGCTCTCTCATTTCCACATACCCATGCATTACCAGGACAGTAGATTCACACCAGCTCTTGTAGACTCGAAGCTTCTATGAATGTTTTCCATTCATGCCGCAACAGACCACTTTGAACCCTTAGAAGCATGGACTGAGAGTCTGACACAATGACTGCCTTTGTGAATGAAGTTTCAGATATCCACCTTAAGGCTGCAGTGACTGCTTCTACCTTCTTTCTCATGCTGCAAGTAGTTATCTTGTAAGCCCCGATATGTTCCGCGACGATTCTGCTCTTTACCCTAGCAGAGAAGCACCAGCCTGATTTCTCAGCACGGGTCACAGACCCATCTGTATACATAATGGAATCATTATCCCTGGCATGATCATGTATCAGTTGAATTTTATTCATTTAAGGATATGTTGAATCTGTTCTCTTCTGTGAATAGGACAGCATTCAACCGCAGTCTAGTCCATCTGATATGTTGCTCTGCCCATTGCAGGCGCTGCTAACGATGTCTGTGAGTCAAGTTTGGCCCAACATAAGGTCGTCTTGCAGTAAGGCCTGTATCTCTGAGTCGTCGTATGACTGTCATTCGAGAGACTTGCCCATGTCTACCCACTATTGCTCTTGCTGTTTGACTTGCCGGGAGAGTCAATTCCTTAGGTGACTCAGCACAATATGACGATCTTGCGCAGGGGTAGTAACTCGTGGTTGGCCACTCCGAAGTCTATCCCGGGCACTGCCAGTGGTTCCGTAACGTTCATTGAGACGTACAATAGTGCTGTGGTGGCAATTCATCCTTCTGGCAATGGCCCGCGTGCTCATTCCGGTCTCCAACATACCAATGGCTCGTTGGCGGTCGTTTTCAGATAGTCGTGGCATTTCAAGCACATGTACTGGGTGTTTTGTCTCAACGGCCTTTTTATACCGAGTATACTGCCACAACGCGTACACATTTTTCAGGGTCATAGCTGTTGAGAATCGTGTTGCACGTGTAACTTTCATCGTTTTCATGTAGTCTGTACACACACCCATGGGTTGAATCTTGCACTTTCCATTCCAGCAGCCATTCGCTCTCTACCGCATGGTAAACACGGGGAAAATCCATTCCCACACTTTCTTTTGCCAGCTTCTCGGCATCAGTATATATAATAGTGGTGCGTTTTTAATGTGCTTCAGTATATATATATATATATATATATATATATATATATATATATATATATATATATATATATATATATATATATATATATATATATATATATATATATATATATATATATATATATATCATCATCATAACCCTCCACTCCCAAAGGAGCATAGGCCTTCAACAAACACATGCCAAGTCCTCCTGTCACGTGCCATCACCTCAAGTTCTTTCCACGTCTTCCTCATCATTTTCACCTCTGTTTCCAGCTCTCTTCTCCAAGTGCTTCTTGGTCTAGCTCTGCCTCTCTTGCCTTGGGGGTTCCAGAACAAGGACTGCCTTGTAATGCTATCAACAGGTTTCCTCAGTGTGTGTCCTATCTATCGCCATCGTCTTCTTCTTCTAGGAGAACTTCCAGATTTGGCACCGGGAATGTTCGGACATTATATATATATATATATATATATATATATATATATATATATATATATATATATATATATATATATAATATATATATATATATATATATATATATATATATATATATATATATATATATACTGAAGCACATTAAAAACGCACCACTATTATATATACTGATGCCGAGAAGCTGGCAAAAAAAAAGTGTGGGAATGGATTTTCCCCGTGTTTGCCATGAGGTAGAGAGCGAATGGCTGCTGGAATGGAAAGTGCAAGATTCAACCCATGGGTGTGTGTACAGACTACATGAAAACGATGAAAGTTACACGTGCAACACGATTCTCAACAGCTATGACCCTGAAAATGTGTACGCGTTGTGGAAGTATACTCGGTATAAAAAGGCCGTTGAGACAAAACACCCAGTACATGTGCTTGAAATGCCACGACTATCTGAAAACGACCGCCAACGAGCCATTGGTATGTTGGAGACCGGAATGAGCTCGCGGGCCATTGCCAGAAGGATGAATTGCCACCACAGCACTATTATACGTCTCAATGAACGTTACGGAACCACTGGCAGTGCCCGGGATAGACTTCGGAGTGGCCAACCACGAGTTACTACCCCTGCGCAAGATCGTCATATTGTGCTGAGTCACCTTAGGAATTGACTCTCCCGGCAAGTCAAACAGCAAGAGCAATAGTGGGTAGACATGGGCAAGTCTCTCGAATGACAGTCATACGACGACTCAGAGATACAGGCCTTACTGCAAGACGACCTTATGTTGGGCCAAACTTGACTCACAGACATCGTTAGCAGCGCCTGCAATGGGCAGAGCAACATATCAGATGGACTAGACTGCAGTGGAATGCTGTCCTATTCACAGAAGAGAACAGATTCAACATATCCTTTGCAGATGGACGTATGCGGATTTAGCGACGGTGTGATGAGCGCTTTGCAGATTGCTGTGTCAACCGATTTCGAGGTGGCAGTATTCACATTTGGGGAGGATTCAGTTTTCACCATCGCTTGCCTCTTTACGTCTTCCGTGGAAATGTTAATGCTGTGACATATCGAGATGAGGTTCTGGATGCACTGGTTGCTCCTGCGTTCACAATTTATCCAGACTTGCAGCTTCTCCAGCAGGATAACGCACGTGCATTTTTTTGTATTTTTGGTTTTCTCCCTTACCTGCACAGAATGCAATGAATTTCATAACAATCAAATGTACAAATTAATGACCAGCATGGATTCATAGGAAAATGAATAAAGATTCCAAATATGTAAACTTGTACACACTTATATTTACATTTCACACTCTGTTCCTGGATTATACAGGTGGTGCGTTTTTAATGTGCTTCAGTATATATATATATATATATATATTATATATATATATATATATATATATATATATATATATATATATATATATTATATATATATATATATATATATATATATATATATATGAGATATTCTGGCGCATACGTTTGCTATCATACATGTAATAACTGAATCAACTATGTTTGTTTAATTTTAAAATAACTTGTAACAAATTTAATAATCAATTAGTATTAACAGTTTAAAATAAATTAATGCTGGTGACTTTTATATTGGAATCAAATTTTCTCTTCACAGAAATTTAGTGTGGTGATATAGTCAGAAAATTATGTCCTTTTTTGCTGGTGCCTTTTTATAAACTCTTAACTGATATAAGGAAGTCCTGCAGCTGTGGTTTTCGTCACTTCTTGGTGATGAGTGTACTTCTCTCACACGAGTGGCGTAGTAACTTCAGTACTTCGAACCGTCTGGTAGCTTGTAACCATAAACCCAAAGTTTTGGGAATACACAATCTCTTCGCGCAGGTTAGAATGGACACGAGCAATTTAGGTTATATTCTCTCGAACCACTTGGTCTGGAAATTTTGAATCCCTTTTATGACGGGTGAATCTGCAAAACACTTGGTCTGGGAAAGTTTCTCTTATGACGGGTGATCCAGTTCCTAGGTTTCCAGTTTTCGTATTTTAAGTCCTGGTCCCTTAAGTTTTTCAGTCTCTGTATTTATAAAGGCAGGCTTCCTTTTTAAGGTTTTAAGTGTTCCAAATACTTCAATCTGTCACTTATAATATAGGAATTCTAAGTCCGATGTCTCTCTGGCTTCTGGGAGTCGCTCGTATGACGTGCGCTGCAGTCTGTCTGTGAACTGTGTCTATTCACTGCATTATATGTGCAGTTCTCAGTTCACATCACAGATGGTGCTTCCGTCGGATGTTCCAATAGGACCCATAGTTTATTCCGGCCTCTTACTTCAATCCAATCGTAAGCTCTTTAGCATTGTGTTGGGGTGTCTAATTTCAAAATATTTCCCAAGTGTTTTAAAATATTAAATTTAATATTCCAACGCATGGCCTCTTTCAAATGTTTTTAAAATATTAAATTTAACAGTATTCCAATCTTTTGTGACGCATGCGGCTAGCAAAACCATGCATTTACAGCCTGTGTCTACTCACGTTTTCGTCACGCCTCTTTTCTTCGAACATAAGCAAACGAAGGTTTACAAACTTTCGTGACCTGCCCGTCATAACAGGTAGCGAATCAGGTTTGTTTATCTAGTCTCATCACGCGAGCTTATCTGTCAATCATACGATACCTGACAGACCGCACGTGAATAACACATAATCTTTTGAAGTTCGTACTCAGGAAAAGTCAGAAACCCCTGGGCCCTTTGATCTTCAGAAGCGTGCATTCGTACAGAGAAAATCTTAGAGAACCCAGTTACACGTATAAAACTTTTAATGACGATCGAAAGCGCTCGACGAAAGACGGGCGTAAGCCTTTATCTGAGAACTCTGTTCTGATTCTCCGTTACTCACACAATAGTGCGAAAAGTAACATCATCTATAGATCAGAGAAACATAATGATATATAAACTGTGTTTCCTTAAACCTGCTATCAGTTGTCACTCAGAATTTTTGGATAGTCTAAGCACGCAGTTCTAGAACCATTTAGATAAATGTGTTAATAGCATTCGTGGGGATTTTCATTCTGATTTTCTGGTAATAGAAATTAGTGTTTACGTGTTTAAAAGAGTTAGCTTTTACCAATTAAAAGTGTTAGCTTTTACCATTATAATTCTCTTTGATTTTCTAGCGTTAAAACTAGTGAAATAAAATAACGCGCAGCTATTTCATTCGAGATGTTCAGTTATAATGTTAATTTTCACCACACGCTTTCTCACACAAGAAGAGACGGTTAGCTGACTAGTTTAAATGCTAGGCGCGACTGATAGTGACAGAAAAGAATTCACGTTTTATTTCATTGTGCGTATTCATTATAAGTGACTATTATGTAATATCATACGACTAAACTATCAGACGCCGGCCAAATTACTAGCTACTTAACGACCGGCGATAGTTTGTGATAATTGACATTTTCCTCTGACCGTTAAGCGCGAGCAAGAGGGGGAGAGTCGCATAACTTATCCAACCTACATTCGCTAAGCGACGGGCGATAGGGTAGGCTAAAGACACCGTGTGCCTTTTAAATTTAAACAGGACTGACGGAGTGGATAAGAGATCGTCTTGTCCCCGTCTGTGTGCATATATGTAGCTATGTAGAATAGTAGCATTTTTCCATAAATATTTCTTATATATTCCTAGCAGACCTGATCAAGGGCGTCCAGCGGTCTTTTCTTTTCTTTTTACTGATTGGTTAATGTTGTCTTTTCTTGGCTTGTGCGTCACCAATTTCATTTGTGAGCAAGTGTTTGCCAACGTTACATGAGAAACATTTTAACTTGTAAATTTAACTGGACTTATGAAACCCAGCAATATTTTTTTTCAATTTTACCAGCCCACATTCATTCCCGATGTCTGACAGTCGTATTCAAGCGTAGCATCGAGAATTTACGCTGTTTCAGAATCGCCACTCTACCATAGAGCCAGCCGATAGGATTATCATCGTTTATAAATTGTAACATAATTAGCAACCAGATGTTTCCCAACACTGGAAGTATTTTCCTCTTTTGGTACTTGTGTGTTTATTCACCGGGAAATTAAAATTGTTGACATTTATAAGCCAAACAGAGCTCCGTACTTTTTTTCAGTTCGGCAAATCCAACCGCAGTTAGTCAAGGCTGTGGAGTTGTCACATTTACAAAAGACTTTTGCCACCCCCTTACGCGACATCACAAATCTCTTACCCACCCCGGCCCCTGTTTTGTCCTTATTTTTTGTAATCCTGAAAAAATACAACTTACTCGAATGTTTTTTTTTTTTTTTAAAGTTTTGTCTCGTTTTGGCGATGCACGTCCCGTTCAACCTAGTCGGTTATATTAGGGCGCATGTCCAAACATAAAAGACCCTTAAGTCTAGGGAATTGCTAGTCATCATCATCATCATCATCATCAGCTTTCAAGTCCCTATCAGAGTCAGGTACCCTTTTACAGCTGGTTAGACTGATGCGTGACACTACCAAGCTTTGAACCCGAAACCCGGTAACTTATTGCGTTAGTGGAGTGTTCGAGACTTCACCACACTAGGTCCAGCAACGAGAGGTGGGGCCTACCTAGCTATAAATGGGTACTTAAGTTTGAGTTAGGGAAGGAAAAGCCAGCGAGGAAGGAAACTGGTCTCCCCACCTCTCGATGCTGGACCTAGTATGGTGAAGTCTCTAACACTCCACTACCGCAATAAGTTACCGGGTTTCAGGTTCAAAGCTTGGTAGTGTCGCGCATCAGTCTAACCAGCTGTAAAAGGGTACCTGACTCTGATCTTGAGTTAGAGAAGGCAACGGCAGCGAGGAAGGGAACAGGCCACCCCACCTCATAAAGCTGGGAGCCAGTACATCGAAGTCTATAACACTTCACTCCCCTACGGCAGAATCTGCTACGTGACTACCCTCACTGTTTAAATTAACGGCAGACGTGTTTTAAAAAAAATGTATTCCTTTTCCTTGTCACCTGGTTGTAACTGTGGCTGATGAAGGGTAAAACCCGAAACGTCCCTTGTTTCCTGTGTACCGTTAACTTGTAGAACTGATTCAATACCGTTTTATTGGTTTATATACTTTTTAAAAAATACGGGGGGGTGGGTGGTTAGGGCGGCAGTGAAGGGTCTGTCGTAAGCGTGTCAACTAAGAATGCACGAGGAACGCATTTTTTTTTTTAACTTGCCCTCCCAAACAACGGGGGAGGGGGGAGATCACAATGTGAAATGACCCTTTTTCAGTCAAGAAAAAGTACGGTGCTCGGTTTGGCTTATAAATGTCAACAATTTTAATTTCCCGGTGAATTATCACACAAGAACCCCTCTTTTAACTGTGAACCCCAAGATCACGTTTCTACATCAACTATTGGCGGTGACATTTGTTCATCCAGGAATAACCCACACCAGATTCGGCGTTCATCTCACTAGTCGTTATTTGTTAGAGGATGGACTGGGGCCAATTTGGGAAATAAACCTGACATTTTATATTGTCAGGAAAAATTGTAATTCCAAGGGATATCACCAAGAGTAGGTAAGAGTGATTGAGTGGCCACTGTATGAAAAAGAGAGTGAATATTTTTCTTTAATACATGGACTTTACCAAACCTGGATTTGCTTAAACTTGTTAACTTTACTGGGTAGCCTATAGTAGGAACTTGTTTCTTTACTGTCTATTCTGTAACATGGTGCCAACCTTTGACCTTTGGGTTATTAACGTTTTGGGTTCTTTTCTCCATAGGGGGAGGGCACATTTATTCTGCTATTTCATATGTATGTAAATCTTTTTTTATTTGATCTTTCTTTAGATACTTCATGTTGTCAAGTTTAAATGATAATAAACAACAAAAGAAACGTAACTATGTGTGTTGGTCAGACCCATACCCAATTAACCGTAGTTTTTCACGTTTATGTGTCTTGTTGTCACATAGCTGTGTGTGTGTGTAGTTAAACTTATATTTATATGTATGAGGAGGACAAGATTGTCTTGTACTAACTTATAGTCGTATAGATAGGCTGGAATAGAGAAACTTACTCATTTCAGAGACATATCTTCTCCTTAAGCTATCACCCGTGAAATCTATTTCTCACACCTTTTCTCGCGTATCTATCACCATCCACTCTACTCAGATGGAACAAAAATAACTCACAACCTATCTGTACGACATGCGGTAATATATCCGCCGGCATCTTGTGCGCTCGCACAAACAAATCTGTGAACTCTTTTGATGGACAGATGCTACCTTCAAATGTTGTCTTCCCCAGACAGGTTATTGGTAATAATCTTACACCGATATGGTCCCGTGAAATGATTATCTCATTATCGTACACCTCAGATGGCTCGTTCAGACAGAAAATACTGGCTTCCTATTCATCCTCGTACGAGACCATATTGTGTTAAACGAGGATCGTCTGCTATCAAAGGTGGCCGGCGTCTCACAGAGATAAACGTACTACCGTTGACCGGTGATAATGACCGGGTATTGTTGCGATAATACCACAGTTCACCGGGCGGAACGTAAACACGTCTGCAGGTAAAAAGATAAAGGTAGTCTCATAGCAGATACTTTCGTAGGGGAGTTGAGTGTTAGAGACTTCACCCTACTAGATTCAGCACAGAGAGTAAAATAATAAACGAAAGGGCAAAAATTATGCCAAATAAAAGCGATTGGTGAGAAAAATGAAGAAAAAGAAATGATACTGCCGTAGGGCTGAAGGTGTGAAAGATCACATAAAAGAGCATGTTCAGACATTCTGTGCCACTATCCATCTTGTAAGCCAAGGGTTAACATCGCAAGCCATTACATGGTTTATTAATTTTGCAAAGTTTACACTGTTATAAGCATCCTCTAGTCAATTGCTACAGCAACCGTTCCTAGCTTATCCTAGAACCCCTCGTACACATCATAAGCAAACGTTCCAGCGTTACCCCATGTTACTTTCATGGTGTCACGGATTGCATTCCCTGCTTTGCAGTAGTGGCCCAACAGTGACCAAAACTCAAGAGTATCTAATATTGGCTTCCAAGGTATCTATCTGCGCGCAAGATTACTCTTGGCAGAGATGTAGATAGAAGATTAATAACACTTCTACCCGAAGGGAGCCTTCACAAGATATTTCCAGACGTCACGAACAATGTTGCATTGGGCTGTACAATTGTTAACGCATTATGTCTGGTCCGTCGCCTTTTGTGAAGGATTTAAGCAATGGTTTAGCCCGTTCAAGCCGCCAGTTGGTGTAATCCAACGAAATCCCTCTTATAAGGTATAGCTCTGTTTAGTGTAAATATATGTCTAAGTATTTATATACAGATATATTAATTATTCTGGCTCATACGTTTGCTTTCATACATATAACTGAACCAACTATTATTGTTTAGTTTTAAAATCACAGGTAACACATTTAATAGTGAAATAGTCTTTAACAGGTTAAAATAAATATGGAAAGATACGAACTTTAGACAAATAGAAAGAAACAAATGCCTGCTGAGTACATTTGTTCGCCGCAAACTAACAGGCCCATTGTCATGCGCTCCAAGCACCAATGTTAACCTCTCAGAAGAATTAAATTCTCGAGCACACAGGGTAACTCAGGGAATGTGATGAAAATTCACCCATATCATTCTGGGTATTAACTAGGAAATTGCGTCTGGAGTGCATGAATAATGATTTGTCTGAATTACAATTTTTAAAATTACATAAATCTCACAAGATAATATGTTACACTTGAGGCACATATGATGTAGTCATCACTCATCACTGCTCCAGTCGGAGTCTGGGGTCGCTCTGCTGTCGGGTTTCCCGCACGACTAGTCAGAAACAATCACCAGCTCTTGCTGCAGGGTTCATGAATATACTATTTTCATATGTTGAGGCTGCCAGCCTCATATATATCCACTAGCAAAAAAGCATGTTAAATTCACGTTTGTAATAGAAATGTTCACAACTTAACCAAAATTGTTGGGTATACACAATCTCCAGATGGACGCGAGCAATTTCGGTGCATATGCTCTCGAATCAATTTCGTCTGAGAAATTCCTCTTATGACGGTGTTCTATGAATCACTTGGCCTGGGAAACTAGTAATTCCTCTTCGACAGGTGTTCTGCGATACACTTGGTCTGGGATATTATTTCTCTTAGGACTGACGATCCAATTCCTAGGTTTCCAGTCTTAATATGTAAAGTCCTGGTCTTGAAGTTTTACAGTCTGTGTATTTAAATATGCGGGTTTACTCTTAAGGTTTCAGAGTTGCCCAAATACAGTCGATCTGTCACTTTTGATATAGGAATTCTAGGTCCGATCCTTCTCTTTCTGGCTGCCTGGAAGTTGCTCGGTTGAAGTTGCGAAGCTGTCTATTCTGTGTTTCTGAGTTCACTAGATTATATCTCTCATTCTCATTTCAATTCACAGATGGGGTTTCCGCCGAATGTTCCAAAAGAATTCATTCTATATTCCGGCTCTCAAATCAAACCAATCAAATCTCTCTAGCACTGTTTGGGTGGGGAAGTTGTAAATATCCCCCCGCGTGTTTAAAATATTAATTTTAATATCCACGCATGACCTCTTTATAATAAGACGTAATATTGTTCCGGCTACACCTATCTGCCTCCCAGAATATTGTAACCATGTTTTCCTGGCGTAATGTCTTCCGCCAAGATGTCTACCCCGACAAGTTATCCAATTATCGCCTTTATATGAGTGCCTCCACCAGACAGATGTCTGGTCAGACAATGTTGTCTTCTTTCATCGTACGCACAATACAAGCTTATGTCAACACGGTCATCAACTTTTCACTGGGGTCAAAGTTGGACCGACACGTTTCCAAAGGTGGTCAGACGGATTCAAAGAGATAAGCGGGTGACCGGTCTGATGACTGGGTATAGTTACGATAATACCACAGTTCACCTGGCGGAACGTAAATACGTCTGAGGAGTGGTAAACAAGATAAAGATAGTCCTATAGCAAGTACTTCCGTAGGGGAGTGGAGTGTTAGAGACTTTCCCCTACTAGATTCAGCATAGAGAGAAAAAAATGGTGCATAAGATATGACACATAATAATGATGATAGGAAACTCTATACAGAGCGATACAACAGGAGGCAATCTGATCATCAGAAGTGGTTCCCCCAGTCGAACAAGTGTTTCGGTCCTTTATTCTCCTTTACACTCTAAGTGGGGCGGGCCCACCAGGGTCATGACTCCCAAGTGTCTCCGCCTCCTGTTGTCTTATGTAGAAAATGAACCCACTCCACCTTGGTTGCAGCTTTAAAATCCACAATTCTGCCAGCCGGAGGCAAATGTGAAAGTAACCCTTATGTTGAAAACGAATTATTGTGCCACAGCACACCACGACTAGGGACAGACACTGACCCACCTGCACAAAGCCAACGAGGCTTGAAGCCACTGCGTGCTAGCAACTGAAATCTACTTGCGCCCGACACCCCCCCCATGAGGATCGTTTGTAGAAATATTGACGAGTACCCGCACGCAAAAGTGGTTGCCTGGTGTTTAAACATAGACATTTGTTTTGTGCTCTTTATAGCAAATGCGCAAAATTCTTCTGTAACATTTATGCTCGAAAGCCTGAATCCTTCGCTCCGTATCTGCAGTGAGTGTCCAGCCCTCACACCCATACAAGAGAATAGATAATACAAGTGGATTTGTTACCTGATGTTACACATTCGAAAAACTCAAACGTTTATTGTGGACTTAGAATTTCCAACTATTTTGCCACCACTTTTCGGATGTTTTCTGTAATGCAGATAATGTGGGGATAGAGTCATTGCTTGCAAAAACAGCACTGTTGCGTCCCTTGTAAAGCCTATGATGTTGGTATCAAAATTGAATTTTCTCATTATTTGCCATAAACCTTCATGCCAGACTTCGTGCTAGCAACTGAAATCTACTTGCGCCCGACACCTCATATAATATTCGCCGCGTGTTGCCTGTAAACCACTGTCCTTTCACCAATGCAACGAAAAACTCAACGTACTGTGGACTTAGAGAACAATTTTCCACTTTTCGGATGTTTTCTGTAATGCAGGTGGGGATAGAGTTTACTGTCCCGAGTTCCATAGCCCATTGCGGTTGTTCCACAGCCAGCATGAGGCCTTTTCCGCAGTTTCACTAAGCCTCTTCAGTGCCTTTGTTCTCGACTGTCCCCTCAGCCCCAACAGTTTCAATAAATCATACACTGATGCAGCCACGAGCCCTCTTGCACCCACATCAACAGCCACGACCTTTGCAGTGAACCCATCGTGTCTCAGATCCGCGGCCAGATCACTATACTTGGCCGCTTTGAATAAATGTTGTTCTTCCAATCTGGATTCAAATGGCACGGTCAGTTCAATCAATGTAACCTGGTGCGATGATGAAGAATGCAGCACTATATCCGGCCGTCTTCGAGATTTCCTGATATTCTCTGGATTTGCCCCTCGTCCAGGTAGGTCTACCACCATCTCCCAGTCATTTGCACAGTCAAGGAGAGATGGTACACTGCTACCTGATTTACTCGGTTTGGGGTGTGCTGACTTTCCTGCTCTCAGAAAGTATGTTTTTGCGGTGTTCGGCCTGACATTGCTATTCGCCTTTTTGGCCGTCCCAGTTTTTAAAGGTTTGTCCTTGTGGGACTGGGCACGGTACCATATAGAAGTTAATGTGGCCGGGGTGCAAAGTGGAGTGAACTGGTTAAGGCACCATTTAGATATATGTCACCGTGTTGAGGTTATGTACATTTTGTAAGTATTATTTCTTTTCTTTCACGTGACATTTATGTTTGGTTACTGCCTTAGAGTCCGCCAGAGTTGGTGATTTTCCCACTTTTCTTTGGGGACACAGGTTCGTTTCTTATTTTAAAGTCCTTCTTCTGCTGGTGTTGTATTAGTGTATTGAGAGCCTGATATATGATGTAAAAATGGACCATACTTCTTCACAGAACAATTTACTATCCAACATCCTCAACAGCCGGCGTTTGGTTTCAAAGATTAATTTATTGTTTTCCAACAGCAGAATTCAAATCATATTGCAAACAAAACTCCAACAAAATGTATATACAAGTCATGTACAGTAGGCCTATTCATTTTACAGATTTGGCCATTTTCTTTAACCCAAACACCATAGTTTCAGAGTTCATGAATTATTCTTTCTATTTTCTCCTTTTTTCTTCTGATCCATCCCCAGGGGTTATGCTTCTTATTCTCCTGTGGGTTTTATTTATTTTATCCATATCTTTACATATTCTCTTGGCTGCATGTTTTACTGTCGTTTTCTATCCTAGCATATAACTAACGGTTAAAAATGATGGCTAGATAAATTGGAACCTGAAAAGTGACATGGCGATAATACTTACAGTGTCCATAAGTATTTGAAACACATTATTATACCACTGAATATCCATCATAGAATCACACTAGGCTATACTGCAACTTCTGTTGAAACCTCAACAAAGAATATGAGTCGACTAGAGTACGACTTACTGCATCACTCTTCTGGTTTAGACTGCTGGCAACTATCTTGCCGGCAGGAAAATCTCATAGAGCTCACTCTGCTGCAACTTTGATTGGAAGAATATCACGTGTTGAGGCGTGATATCTATGACAACAGATGGGTAGACTTGGACCGCATCTTTCACTAACGCTAACCTCATAAAATACACCACCGCTTCCCCAATCTTAGTGTCCGGAGTTAACTTTTTATTTTAGTTAATAACCTATTGTCTGTTTCCTACACCATAGCAATCTACTCTATGTTATATTTGGGTTTTAGTTACAGATCTATAGTCTGTTTCAGGCTCCCTCATGGTTATACGGTCACACCTTCATCCTTGCCAGATCTATTGTCGCAGCCAGCTCATTTAGCACTTTGTTGTGGCGCCATGTGTATCACCCTTGCCCTAATGACACGTTGCAAGCTGAGAGCACGTGTTCAAGTATCTGCCTCTCATGGCACAGGGGGCACTGCTCATCATCCGACTTTCCCCATCTCACAAGGTTTGTGGCCGATGACAGGAGGTCATACATTGATCTAATGATGAAGCTGAGCCTAAGAGGTGCCATATGCGATATATCATTCCATGTCAAGGACCTTTGCAGGGCTCCTTCCCATGTAATCCATTGGCCTTGTTGGGCCTGCTGCACTGCTTTTTGCAACCTCTTATCATTCTCAGCTCCTCGTATCTCCTGAACTACCATGTCTCAGCGCTCCTTGCTTGATGCCTTGGACCACCAGCGGATGCCTCCATGACCAAATCCCCGTCTATTCGTTTGCGTGTATCCGATTACCTAGCTCAGTTTGAGCGACTCTTGGGCAGCATCAACAGCTTCTTCCACTCTCCACTTCCTTCCCGTTTTCAATGTGAGCTGAATGGACTTAACCACGTCATCTGCTGACTCGCGTAGCATCATTGCAAGCCTTGCCTTTCCAAATGTGTACTCTTGAACAACTGACTTGAAAGGAAGCAGAAGTTTTGACTGCTTGCAGTACAGTGCTACGTCTGACAGACCTGGTGGTACCCCTAGCCATTTCCTCATGAACTTGTTGACCTTTTGCTCTATAGCTGTCACGGAGTGTTTTGAGGGTGTTTTGCATGTAGGAATGTTCCCATGCTCCAGCGGGAGTTTAGTCATTGGAGTTGTTGTGAGTTGGGTATGTTTAAGTTGTAATGTGTTAGGTACAAGCGATGTTGTGAGCAGAGATTAATTCAAGCTGTTAGCTATAGTTCTGCGTGAATGAAGCTCAGTTGATGATTGTGGAAGGTTTTCACGTGTTTGGTGAATACGAATCAAAGAGGTCAGTCAGAGAGAGATGTATGTTGGGTCACTCAGAGAGAGATGTGTGTTGGGTCAGTAGAGAGTTGAGTCAGTAGAGAGTAGACAGTAGACAGCGAAGAGCGTAGAGAAGAGAAGGGTGGATGTCTATAGTAGTGCGCGAGTAGAGGGCCAGAGTTGTGCAGTGGATTTATGAAGTATCCTAGTTTGTGGCTGTAGATATTCCGAGAATCAGAGTGATTGTAGAATATTCGGGATTTATTAGTCTCCAATGATTGTAATGGCCCTGCGCCCATTGTGACTTATTTGTGATATAATATATTCATGGAGATTGATATGGTTGTTGGAGTTGGTGTATTACTCCTTAGACAGTGAGCTAGACGAGCGGTGTATGAGTGTTGTCTGATCTTCTACATACATCCTACTCGTCACAATAGCTTCCACTGTACTTGTGCTTATTTTATATACAAGCAGTGGCCAGAGCAACTTAGGTATCAACATGAACTGGAGGCCCCACAGTTTGAATTTTCATAGGAGTCTGCTTTGGTCTATGATCTGTAACCCTCTGTCTGCCATTTCTATTTTCTGTTGCACTGCCTTCGAGTCTTTTAATGAGGCATCGTACACCCTGCCAAGACTTTTAACAGGTTTTTCAATGACAGTAGGGATTCTTTGGTTGGAAGCCATGAATATGACCTCCGCTATCTTCCCTTTCCTGACTGATAGGCTTCTCGACTTCTTGGGTTTGAAGCTCATTCTGCACCAGCTGACAAGTTCATCCAGGCGTGCTTACATCCTCCGGGCCTGATGTTCATCTGATGTCAGAATTGTTGTGTCATCCATGAATGCTTTGAGCTGTGGCATGTGACACATTCCACTGAGCTTTGGACCTATAGCCATTCCTTCAGCCGCATTGAGAATTACCTGCACAGCCATCACGAATAGTATCGGAGAGATGGTACATCCGATCGCAATTCCAACTTCAAGGCCAATCCACTTCGTTGTGTACTCTCTGGTTGAAAATCCGACAGAGATCCCTGCGAAATACAGCTTCAGCATCGCTGCAATCTCTTGTGGAACATGATTCATTTCTAGGGCCTGCCACAACATCTGGTGTGGAATGAATCCATAAGCATTTGCTAGATCCAACCAGATCACATGGAGGTTTGTTCTGTCAGACTTTGCCTTTTGGATTGCTTCCCAGATCATTGTGGCATGCTCTAGACACCCTGGTGTACCTGGGATACCTCCTTTCTGAATGGTAGTGTCAATGTACCCATTTGCCAGGAGGTATGTAGTGAGTCTTTTCGCCATCACTGAGAAGAATATCTTCCCTTCCACATTAAGTAGTGAGATTGGCCTGAACTGACTGATGTCTGTGGAATTTTGTTCCTTCGGGATGTAGACTCCGTTCGCCTTTCTCCATTCCTTGCTTACAAGCTGGGTTTTCCACCCATTCGTCAGTAGACGGAGCAGTCGTTTGAGCCCCTCAGGGCATCTCTTATACACAACAAATGGAACACCATTAGGACCTGGAGCTGACTTGTACCGAGCTTTCTGGACAATGCTTTCTACCTCTTGCATCGTTGGGGGCTTGGTGTTAAATTCTGCTCCTGGCTTACTGAGCCATTTAAGGCCTGCCATGCTGCTGAGCGGCTCATCTTTGCGACCATCTGAATAGGTCATTCTAAGGTGTTCTCCCATGTCTTCTTTCCTGATGTTTAGCGTTCCCGACCGTGGCTGCTCAAACAGTTCTTTGGCAAACTTGAAGGGCTCCTTGAAGAATCTTTCCCTATCCCTCCGAGTCTTCCTTCTCTTCCTGCACAACCTTTCTGCTCTACAAAGGGCATTATGTTGGCCTTTCAGATGTTCCCAATCCTGTCGTAACCCTTCCTCTCACTGCATTCTTGAACAGTTTTCAGGCATGCTTCTTCTGTTTCCTGATTTCTTCTATTTTAATGTGTCTTCTACTTTTCCGCGGTGGGTTACTTTCCCTTGCCTCCCTGACTGCAAACACTTTGCGACAGTGAAGATATATTATGTCGCCGAAGATTTCCAGCTTCTTCTCCAAAGTTATCTGCTTCAGGTTGTTATCCAACTCTTTTGCCAAGGCTTCGTCCAGCTGTTCCCAAAGCCCTTTTCAACTGGCAGGTGGAAACTTAATTGCATCTCTCTTCCCGTCCAAGAAGTGTGTGAGATCATCATCAGACAGATCAACTTGAATGTACTCAGCACTTTGGATTGACTCCTGGCTGAGTTCTTCTAATGTCTTACCCATCAAGACAGAGCGCTGTTGATCTCCCCCTTATGAACTCCCACACCCGTTTCTCGTTCTGTGGATTTTCATTCCTCTCTGTGTAGAAGAATCTCCTACCACAGGCACATGGAAATTGCAGCCGTTATTCAGAGCTCGAAGTCTGTGTAACGGGTCTGGTCGATTCCAAAGAGGCGCCAGTGGATTCATCATTCCCCCCCCCCCCTTTCTTCTGTGAATCCTGGGGGCATCTATAATTTTTGGGTCCTGTAGCAATTGTGCCAACCCGGTCAGCCGGTTTCTAGTCTTTCCCAGTGTCATCTGTCTTTCCAGAAGTCAATCGGTCTTTTCCCGACTGTCACTGGTTTGACCATGCAACTATGATAGGAAACTCTTTACAGAGCGATACAACAGGAGGCAATCTGACCATCAGAAGAGGCTCCCCCCGTCGAACAAGTGTTTCGGCCCTTTATTCTCCTTTACACTTTAAGGGGGGCGGGCCCACCTGGGTCATGACTCCTAAGTGTCTCCGCCTCCTGTTGTCTTATGTAGAAAATGAACTCACTCCACCTTTGTTGCAGCTTTAAAATCCACAATTCAGCCTGCCGGAGTCAAGAATGAATGAAAGGGCAAAAATTATGCCAAATAAAAGCGATGAGTGAGAGGAAGAGAAAAATGAAGAAAAAAGTGATACTGACGGAGTGGACGTATCAGGTAGGATATGTGCATTTTCGAAGGGATTCATTATTTTTCGTGCTACTATCTTTTCTAGTGGGCTTACCATAGACATTCTGCATTGTAATAATTCTGCAGCTGCTGCGAAGTGTGGGGTCTTTACCGGGTTTAGGAAGTAGCCATAGGTAACTATGCAGCCAGTCTTCTGGCACCTCAGCATTCTGTATGCTATTGTTGAAATCACTCACCACATTCCTGTCATCCAGCTGTTTAATGTGGTGATACTGTACACCATCAGGACCCAGGGCAATGTTCCTACTGGATTCTAAAGTGCATGTAACGTCTTCTTCGGATATGAGGTCGAAATATATGTCGCCTCTTCTGTTGCTTCCCAGGATACGGTCTTTAATTTCTTGGCGGTCAGCTTTGTCACCTTTATTTCTCTGAGTCATATAAGGCTTATTGTATGAGCAATAAGATGCTGTTAACGAGACGATTGTTTTAAGATTGAAACAACATTAAAGATTGCGCACAAATTAAGATGACGCAAACTTGAAGATTGTATAAACAATCGGCTCTTGATTGTCAAATATGTGTTACCATATATGATGCAGTGGACATAACTGTGAGATATATAAAATGCAGGGGGCATAATTGTGAGCAGGACGAAGATTGAATCTTGATGTTGAGCCAGGTGATAGCGATAGAAGTAAAGAAAACTGATAGGACATTTGTGAGTAAAAAGGTCATGGAAGACCTATAAATACGAAAGAGTGGAATCATTCGTTTTCTTTGTACTCATTTAGCTTTGAGGCCCTCTAGCGGGTGGGGCGCTAGTACTGTAGTGTTAACAGGGGGCGTAAGCATGTGTGCCCATTTCCTGAAGTTTACGGAGTGAGAATCGAGCAACGAGAAGAATTGAAAAACGAGTAGAATATTCTTGAAGACGACAATCCAAATGACATCGTTATTTCAAGCCAACGGCGAAAGTAATGTGTATCCTGATTTGCAAGATTTAATCAATGCTGTGAATGAATAATCCAGTCGTCGAGTATATTTTTTTCGAATTAGGAGAAATCATCAAGGTAGTAAAGGAACGCGTTACGAGGTGTCAAACTGTTGAGGTCGCCATGTTGTAACTTTTTGTGTAGCTCAAGTAACTATTTCAAGTATGAGATATTCAGTGGTCATTGTTCTATGATAAAGACGAAGAAACATGAAGATCTATGTTAATGAAGAAGTTGATCATTTTTGTTGGAGCTAAGGAGACCTTTCATGAATCGGTAACATTTTGATCACTAGAGTGTCGCCAGTAAAATGTGCAAGTGGGTTAAAGAGACAAATTAGAATAGAAGTGGAAAGTAACGAAGAACGATATTTATTATTATTATTTTTATTTATTTATTGTTTTTCTTTCTACAAAATCGAAGTTGATGACCAGTTGTTAATGTTAGGACGGTGTTTTTTAAGTAATGAAGATGCTCTTGCACGTAGTACACTGTAATGAAACATGTTTGAACGATGAGCCAAGTTGTTCCACTCAGCGAAGATGCCATCTGTTGTATTTTCCACATGAAACCGTGTACATACATTATGAGAATAAACTGTTTCAAAAATCTTTGTGTTGAGAATATCACACTTCCGTGAAGCAAGAGTACAAGGTAGAAATTACATCAGACAATATCAAAGCTGAAGATCGTTTAATCACGAGAACTAAGAACCAGGAACACTATAGATCACGAAGTAGCTTGGCTGCCTAATGTGGCCACCCTGCCACATGTGTCCTGTTTTATTTTTGACAAGTTTTAAATATCATTTTGTTCTAGTGTTGTCTCCCCATTAACAAGAAGGGATATGATCCGCAACCAGACGATACATCGTTACCTCGAGACCGAGCCCCTGCAGACCCGAGTGGAACGGTCCCAGTTGTGATGGTTTGGTCATGTCTACAAAATGGGAGAAGATCGGCTACTACGACGAATATGGGAAACAAGAGTCATGGACCCAGACATCCAGGGCGACCCAGAGTTCACTGGAAGGACAACATCAGATAAATCTCTGAAGAACCAAGGACTTGACTGGAACCAGACCAAAAGTAAGACAGCGGATAGGAAAGCATGGAGCTCTGGCAAACCTCTACATTCCAAGGTAGTAGAGGAACGACTAAATAAGGGGTGTTCTCCGTGATGTCAACACAACGACCTTCTAAAGATAATTATTTGTAAACAAAAAAATAGAACGCGTCTTGGGGCACAGAGAATAACCTACTCAACAGCCACAAAGCCTTCGTCAGCGATGAACGGACAACTACACAAGAGAAATAAAACAACAACTAAGTTCAATCAGTCAATAACCTTTAGCTCCCCAAAAGCTAGGGCCTGCAACAAACAGATGCCCTTATGTCACGTGACAGTAGTTTAAGGTCTTTCCGTGCCTTCCCTGGCATTTTAATGTCACTCTCCAGCTCTCTTCTCCATGTGTTCTTTGGTCTACCCCTAGGGATTCCAGAACAAGTACTGCCTAGTAATGCTATTAACAAGTCTCCATAGTGTGTGACCACTCCATCGCCAGCGTCTTCTTCTCATTTCTTGTTCCACAGGCATTTGTTTGGTTCTTGTCATCACTTCCACCTGAGTGATCTTGTCATCAGTTCCACGTGAGTGATCTTGTCATCACTTCCACGTGAGTGATCTTGTCATCAGTTCCAAGTGAGTGATCTTGTCATCAGTTCCACGTGAGTGATCTTGTCATCACTTCCACGTGAGTGATCTTGTCATCACTTCCACGAGAGTGATCTTGTCATCAGTTCCACGTGAGTGATCTTGTCATCACTTCCACATGAGTGATCTTGTCCTCAGTTCCACGTGAGTGATCTTGTCATCACTTTCACCTGAGTGATCTTGTCATCAGTTCCACGTGAGTGATCTTGTCATCACTTCCACGTGAGTGATCTTGTCATCACTTCCACGTGAGTGATCTTGTCATCAGTTCCACGTGAGTGATCTTGTCATCACTTCCACGTGCGTGATCTTGTCATCACTTCCACGTGAGTGATCTTGTCATCAGTTCCACGTCAGTGATCTTGTCATCAGTTCCACGTGAGTGATCTTGTCATCAGTTCCACGTCAGTGATCTTGTCATCACTTCCACGTGCGTGATCTTGTCATTACTTCCACGTGCGTGATCTTGTCATCACTTCCACGTGAGTGATCTTGTCATCAGTTCCACTGTGACAGAGTATGAAAATCAAACATCTCGATCAGTCGCTTTTCTCCCACAGTCACCCCTCATTTTTTTTTCGCAAGCAAATCGTCCAACGTGGGTTTCCCTCGCTTCCTAATTAGCATGTACGTTGGTTACGTGTAAGCTATGCCTCTCTCGCTATCCGCATTACTTATAGTTAGCCACGCCTACCTGTCTTCTTCTCACGCGCTATCTAAAGCAGATATTTAGATTCATAACTGACATTCCTTCAAAGGGGGCGGGCCAAGGGCGTCTGCCCACAGTACAACAAACACGTGGAAGTAGAATTGTTTGAAGTTCATTACACGTCCGGCATTTCGCCGAAATCTGAAAACCTTTGTTGTTGATTAACACCAGGTAACAGAGCAGACGGAGAACCCCGTTGCCTGGGGAAGAAATCTCCGCTGGAACGATGATGTCGTCGGCAAAGGTGTGTAAAAAAAAGTTTTCATTCAGGAATTGACAGTAGAATTTGCCCTAGGTGCGAATTTTCGCGGTAAGGAGGGAAAGAGCGGCATTTCTAAATATATAGTCATTCTCATCAAACTCATTTATCAGTTTGCTACAGGATTTCTTGAATATTCTAGCTCGCTATTATAAGAGCCATATTACAAATTGGATACTTTAATACGTGGAGATAATTTCAGTTTCCTGATTTGCGGTAATAATATTATTAGCATTTAAGTGTTTCAACGTGTTTAAGTTTCATTATATTTCACTGGGATTTTTGTGTTAATTGAAACGTATTAAATAAACATATAGCAAATTTCTCCAGCTGTAAACGTAAATTTAATTACCCGCTATTTCCCCAGTGAGAGATGCTTCAAATAATTATAAGCCGCTAGACGATTGATAATTGACGAAATACCATTTAATGATTTATATTATGATTACATGTTTATCTATTTTCTACATCTAGGCTGGTCATACCATTGCGATCTAGCGGTCTTACGGCATTACGGTCTTATGTTCTTAAACATCCAGACATTGTTGTGAAATCTGTTTGTTGTGACCCTGTGCGGTCCACCTTCTCCATCCATGAGAGTGGTCAAAAACCAGAACAACAACAATAACATTTAAAGTATAACTGGAACAGAACTATGTACCAGAAAATCTTTCCATATATATTTATATATATATATATATATATATATATATATATATATATATATATATATATATATATATATATATATACATTACTGGCCTGCTGTGGCAGAATATACATGTTGCTGCTAAAAACTTGTCACAACTTATTCTGACCATGCATTCTGACTATAGTTAATTTTTAATGCATGGGAAGGAACTCATGGAATTGTAGTCACTTTTATTTCTACAGTCGTCTAATCTTGATAGCTATCGTCAAGAAGTTGTCTTATCTTGATAGCTAGGGTTGCCGATAGTTGTGTGAACGATTTTTGAGTCATGTCCATTTATGGAGCGCTCAGATCGCCAGTTCTTTGAAAACAGTTGGCAATCGCAATGTTTCAAGATTCATTTCCTTTTAAGGTAAAAGGTCTTTAGTCGAACATCGTAGAACATTCTTCGTTTCGTAAATCTGGCTGAGTTGTATTCGATTCGCGTGTTCTGCGCATGTCTCTTTTTGTGGCGTTGTTTAAACAATTTCCGCCCAGGTTAGTCTGAGCAGAGAAGCTGGTAAGGCGAGACGTAGCTATGTGCTAGTCTTCGCTTCAGTTTATTCAGGAAGGAGTCCTCATTATTGTTGTTCCCTTTTTTGAGATGATATATCTCCATGTTATTCCTAATGCCTGGAGGCATATGTGATTATGTGATTTGGTTCCTGATGAACAGGTAAATGAATCCTTTTTTGCTAAGTGACTTTATCGCCATCTTGTGATGTTGAATTTCGCTTAGCCTACCTTATTATAAAGTCTATATATTATGACAAGTTTGCTCAGCTCACGATCCACTTATATTGTCACGCATCGATTGATGCCTGTCCTACGGACTACTTGCTTCCTGAACTTTGTTGATGGATCTAGGTTTGATACCTTTGCTGTATAAGGAACATAGAGAACAATAATGTGACGCTCGAAAGACATGCCTGTCTTGTTGAGGTCAAAAATAGGAGACCAGATTTAATCTCCTAGCTGATATCTACTAGCTCTTATGGAAAGGGGAAGTTTACTACCTGACTACATGAACAGCGGTTTACGATATCCTGAAAAGGCACATAATGTACATTATTATTATGCTGTTTGCTGTGCCTGTTGAATCGACTACTTCGATGATACAATGACTGTTGTACTATCCCTGTGATGTTTTTCTACATAACGATGTCCATGCATTTTGTCATTGTGGCGTACAATATATATTGCCAAAAAACCATCACTGCTGTTTAAAGCTTTATTGACTTTCACATCGTGAGTTAACGTGACGTCATTGTGTGGATTGCCTTGTTTGTAATGCTCACTGTTTGAATACACATCTGTATCCTTACATCACACTTAAACCAGACTAAAGACACCATGTTACTACGCCTCATCATCCCTGGTGTCTGAGGGTGGCACACTACTCTGCAAAGGCCAGGATTATCATACCTTGAGAGAAGCAGATGAAATACAACACCCTCAACGTTGTGTGGCAAATGTGACATCATCCACAGAACTATACACTACACACATTAATGCTACGCAACATTTGGTGGCCATAAGCTGGTTTGGTCTGGTACCAGCATACACGGGGTCCCTTACCCACTTCATTCAACAAGAATTCAACAAACTGCATTGTTCCAGAAATCAACATACAGCGATTTTTCAAGACATCTACATACAGAATTATGGCAGTACCCGGCGTTGAGTCATACATTGCCAGTTGAAACGTGTTGCTGTCGTTTGTGAAGGTCAAGTGCCGATTGAATAAGAAGGCAAAGTACCGATTCAAGCAATTTACGGTTGTATAAGAAGGTCAAGTGCCGTTATTTACACTACCTGTACTGTTTAGAAGCTCAAGTACCATCGTCATGGCAGTTGGAGCAGTCCAGATGTACCATCATCGTTGGATCTTCATTCCTTAGGACGCTGATTGTCATCTGTTTTTTTTCTGCTGTGGCTGACGTTTGGATACCAATAAGTTAAGTGGCCTGTTTGTTTGTGAACTGTGCCCTTATACTTCTACTGAGTCTTCTGTGTTTCATCTCATTCTTTTGTTTACATGTTATATGTTTATATGTTATTTGTATATTTATATTTATAGGTTTATGTTTCTGCGGGTTTTTCGGTTGGGCGGAGTCTCCCTTAGATCATACCACGTGATAGAGGTCGTCTATCGTGAGCGTTTTCTGTAGGGTGTGCAAATTTCCGATACTGGAATTTGCAAAGCGACTTCTGTTGCTATTTTTTGTTAGTTGTGACGATATGGTCAGTGTTGTTTTCGGGATTTTCTTCACATTCTTTAGTTTTGTTTTGATTTGTTTGTATTTGTTAGCCTCCTCTTTACTATAGTTTAGTTTCATACAACATTTTTGTTTATACACTGTGGTGTCATGTGTATTGTCTAATATCCTCGTAGATATCATCACATTTTTTTGTGATATTTCTTTAATTTTCGCTTTATTTTTTGTTGATTTCTACGAATGTTTTCGTATTGTTGCTAAATCTTTGTTATTGTTTACATTGTATTGTTTACAGTGTAATGTTTACATTGTTATTGTTTACATTGTGATTGTGTTTACATAGTCATTGGTTAGACTTATAGTAGTTAATTCACATTTAATAGTGGGTTATGCTTATGCATTACTACTACACTTATGATTAATAAATGATGAATAGTATTGTGCACTATTGAAAGGGAAGTGCACCTATGATCAAGAGTTGATTGATGATATTTCAAAAAGGTCTATACACAAGTTCTTTGATATAAGACTTGTTTCCCACAGAGATTGGGATAATAATATAGTGTTGTGAGTAAACAAGTGCTTCATTTAAGACTTGTTATAATTAAATTTGAAATAAGATAATTAATTATTTCAGGTTGTGGACTCATATTATTACTCATCATGGCTACATTTGAGCAATTTATTGAGCAGGGTAAATTGCTTGGAAAGACTGGTGATAAGTTAGAAGAATTTGCAACTGCTCAATATGATAAAGCAATGGAAGCTGAACAAAAGAAACTGCAGATGCAGGTGGAAATTAAAAGATTAGAAAAACAAGCTGAGGCTGAAGAAAAAAAGTTACAAAGAGAAGCAGAAGCAAAAGCTGAAGAGAAAAGACTTGAGGCTGAAAATAAAAGACTTGAGGCTGAAAATAAAAGATTTGAAATAGAGGCTGAAAATAAAAGACTTGAAAAAAAGGCTGAAAATAAAAGACTTGAAAAAGAGGCTGAAAATAAAAGATTTGAAATAGAGGCTGAAAATAAAAGACTTGAAAGAGAGTCTGAAGAGAGAAAAGCAAAAATGGAGCATGAAGAAAAAATCTTAGCTTTGGAAGTTGAGAAATTAAAGGTGATGAACATGGGTAATGCTAATGATGCAAATAAGGTCTCAGATAAGACTAATGCAAGCACTTTCAAGCTTAATCTACCACCATTCAATGCTTCCATCGACGATATAACATTCTATTTGGACAGATTTGAAACTTCATGTAAAGTACATAACATAGATAAATCATTACAGGTTTATCATTTGTCCAAAATACTTAGAGGTGATGCTTTGAGTATGTTAAGTATGGTAGATGAGCCTGACAAGAACAACTATGAGGTTGTCAGGGCTATGTTGTTAAAAAAATACCAACTTGACGAAGACGGCTATCGTCTTCAATTTAAAAATATGTTACCAGAAACTGGTGTGCAATTCTCTGAATTCATTTCAAAGACACGTCTTACTTTTTTACGTTGGGTGGAGCTGTCTAAGACAGAAAAAACTTATGAAGGACTTATGGACTTAATACTTAGAGTGTTGCGTAGTATATATCTTCTGTTGCCAAGGGCAGGTAGTGCTGGCACTTAAAGTATGGTGTAGACTTAGGATGGTGTACATGTGTAAAATAGTTGCACAGTCATACAGGTACAGTTCCAACAGGAACGCCACACCAAATCACGACGTATGGAGTCAATGAATGTTTTTAAGCAAGTGATGTTGTTGGTAACATATAATATGTATGGCCATATTGACAAAATGCATGGACATCGTTATGTAGAAAAACATCACAGGGATAGTACAACAGTCATTGTATCATCGAAGTAGTCGATTCAACAGGCACAGCAAACAGCATAATAATAATGTACATTATGTGCCTTTTCAGGATATCGTAAACCGCTGTTCATGTAGTCAGGTAGTAAACTTCCCCTTTCCATAAGAGCTAGTAGATATCAGCTAGGAGATTAAATCTGGTCTCCTATTTTTGACCTCAACAAGACACGCATGTCTTTCGAGCGTCACATTATTGTTCTCTATGTTCCTTATACAGCAAAGGTATCAAACCTAGATCCATCAACAAAGTTCAGGAAGCAAGTAGTCCGTAGGAATGGCATCAATCAATGCGTGACAATATAAGTGGATCGTGAGCTGAGCAAACTTGTCATAATATATAGACTTTATAATAAGGCAGGCTAAGCGAAAGTCAACATCACAAGATGGCGATAAAGTCACTTAGCAAAAAAAGGATTCATTTACCTGTTCATCAGGAACCAAATCACATAATCACATATGCCTCCAGGCATTAGGAATAACATGGAGATATATCATCTCAAAAAAGGGAACAACAATAATGAGGACTCCTTCCTGAATAAACTGAAGCGAAGACTAGCACATAGCTACGTCTCGCCTTACCAGCTTCTCTGCTCAGACTAACCTGGGCGGAAATCGTTTAAACAACGCCACAAAAAGAGACATGCGCAGAACACGCGAATCGAATACAACTCAGCCAGATTTACGAAACGAAGAATGTTCTACGATGTTCGACTAAAGACCTTTTACCTTAAAAGGAAATGAATCTTGAAACATTGCGATTGCCAACTGTATTCAAAGAACTGGCGATCTGAGCGCTCCATAAATGGACATGACTCAAAAATCGTTCACACAACTATCGGCAACCCTAGCTATCAAGATAAGACAACTTCTTGACGATAGCTATCAAGATTAGACGACTGTAGAAATAAAAGTGACTACAATTCCATGAGTTCCTTCCCATGCATTAAAAATTAACTATAGTCAGAATGCATGGTCAGAATAAGTTGCGACAAGTTTTTAGCAGCAACAATACATCACTATTTTTTTAAACATCGGACAGTAAAGTTTCTTACCACGGAATTATACGCGAGAGAACTCGCTGGTCATACTCGGCTATTTCCCTCAGAGAACAGCCGGGGAGTAACATTCTTTCTGTTTAAACATTTCATCACGCCAGAGAGTGTCACAGGCACCTGAGGCTAGACCACACTGGAACCATATATTAACAGATTAATTCCCAGGACGGTGTCACTACAATAGAAACACTTATCCCAAGCTAATACCCGCAGTGAAGGGAGTAATATCCAGGAAAAATACTAACGCATCAATTTCAGCGACTCCCAGGAAATAGCAGTCAGCAAACCGGATAGTCTGGGGCTGCAATTGACAACGAATCTGACCGAATAGTCATAACACCTGTTAGTGTATAAATTCCATGGAATGAATGCTGCGTCAACATTTTGGTAAGCAAATCTGAAAGTGGCCACTGTATGCGTGTAGTGAGTGAACGGATAGAAAGAAACTTATTTCTTATGTTACCACTAACATACCAATCTTCTTTTATTTATTTCTCACTAATCTGAGTGTTCACGGGATAGGTTAAATTAAGGACTTATTCTTTACCCGTCCTGACTATTCCCCACTCCCACTGTTAATTTTTGATCTCTTTGGGTTAACTACCTGTCGAGTGTTAATTTTGCTGGTTGTCATAAATGTAGAAGGTTTACTTGATGATGATGATAATGTAAAGCTTGACTCTTGTGGAAGGCAAAGGTAGTAGTACCCAAGTGGACAGTGTCAAACCTGGACCGAGCAGTCTTGTAGCGGGGTGTGATAATTAGGTCAGGTCAGCAAATATTGAGCTGCTGACAGGGTGTACTGTAGATCTTCCTGCAGCTCCAGCAAGATACCCCGTATAGGAAAACGGGTCAGCAAATATGTGAGCATATATCAGCTCCACTCTGACACCAGTCAGATACTTTATTAAGTATGTAGGCGACCACAAATATGGCGGGCCCCTAAATATAATAGCCTCTGTGTTTCCTTGAACGAACGAAGGTATGACAGACCTTGTTCTACGTGGTGCCGCCAGAGTAGCGGGATTCAACCACAATAAAGATCTTTTTTGGGCATACACAAGCCCCAGTGTAATCACTGTCAATATCACTTATGAGCTGAAGTTCAGATAATCTCAAATAGCGCTTTCCCGCTCAGGGAAAAAGTCAATGAGCTGGTAATCAATAATGTACATAAATTCTGACAATGGAAGGAAATGTTTCTTTCATTTACCTTAACATTCCTTCATGAATCACACAAGAAATTCACTCACTTCCGAAGAGTATAGAATATCACATGGGGGGAAATATCGTTAGACATCACAGTCTTATACACAGAGGACTTCCCCAAATATCAGAAGCCAGATCAAGACGCGAGGCGTCTTGGCTCCTTCAAATCACAGCTTCAACTCCTGGACAGGAAGTCTTTCTCTGCGCGCTAGCAAAAGTTCGTGCATGCGTATTGACGCACGACCCTTGAACTGGACTCAGGTAACGAGCGTTACATATATCAAGAGACCGCTGACCATTCACACCTTATATGGCCAGATAGCCAAAGATCGGATCTAATAATAGACCGCTTGACTAACAGACAAGAGGGGGTAACTACACATTTAACGTTAACGAAAGTAGAGAATGAGTATCTGCTCCTGGTCAGGAATTTAACGAGAAATACCTTTGATTCAGAATCTCTCTTCCAAACATCTTCAAACTTAAACAGACTAGACTACCAGCAAAAAACTGTACGCAACAGTTTACCGCACCCCCCGGGAAATAAATGAACACATTTTTTAAATACATCTAAGAGCAAGATACAACAGGCTCATAACGCACGAATAATGCGCAGATGAGAAATATCACAAATAAATATAACGCCTAATGTGAGGCTAACACGACACATGGAGTGTCAGGCGAGAATATATCTCAAAAACTCAGAGAAAGCATTTCTCTAAGTATAAATATTTCCAGGGAGGAGCCACCACGTACACTACAATGCTGGAAAAGTTACTTTGCATATTGAAAGGTCTCTGAGTAGTATTTATCCCCCAATGTCTAATGGGTTAGTCGAACGTCTGAATAGAACACTCAAGAACTTACTTGGGAAGATAACTGAAGATCATCCTCAAGATTGGGACAGGGTTCTACCCGCGGCCCTCTTTGCTTATAGAGAGGTCCCCAATGAACATACAGGGTTTTCTCCCTTTGAACTTGTCTTTGGCGCGCGACCGCGCGGTCCTATGTCTTTACTTCATGATCTTATAACTGCTGATAATATTAACAATGACACACAATCTTCATATGAGTATGTCATTGCTCTTAGACAAAAGATTATCGAAGCATGCAAATTAGCAACTTCTTCATCCGAACTTGCTAAAGAAAAGGCAAGGCAATTTGCAAACAAGAATAGATGCTTACGACAACTTTGTCCTGTGACAAAGTACTTGTTTTGCTCCCTTGTAGGGAAAACAGACTTCTTATAGCACGGAAAGGTCCATACACTATAATCTCAAAAATTTCTGATGTTGACTATGTCGTCAACATTGACGGAAAGCATAAAACTTTTCATATAAATATGCTTTCTGTTGGGATTTTCCTTGTTTTCCTTTATAAGAGGGAGGGCCTATTACATTAGATTTCATTCTTGTCTGTAAACTGTAATTCATTGATGTAAATGCTTTCTTGATGTTGTGATATTTTTTAGTGAAAATAAACATAATAAACCTTAAGCTATAGTGTTGGTCAAACCCCTGCCCTTATATGTTATCCATAGTTTGTTTTTCACGTACGTATTTCTGTCACACAATTGTGTGTACGTGAGTGTGCTGAATATTGTACAGGGAGAGAAAGTGCGTCTAACTTAAAATATAGTCGTAAGATAGGCTGGATTAGAGCAATTACTCAATCCAAGACTGTTCTTTCACTTACACTATCACCCTCGTGAAAAAATAACATATTTCTTACACCTTACTCTCACATAGTTATCACTATCACCTCTGCTCGGACGAGACCACAAATATCTAGACCTATCTTATCAAAAATTACGACATCCACGTGAGTGACCTTGTCATCAGCTCCACGTGAGTGATCTTGTCATCAGTTCCACGTGAGGGATCTTGTCATCAGTTCCACGTGAGTGATCTTGTCATCAGTTCCACGTCAGTGATCTTGTCATCACTTCCACGTTAGGGATCTTGTCATCACTTCCACCTGAGTGATCCTGTCATCAGTTCCACGTGAGTGATCTTGTCATCACTTCCACGTGAGTGATCTTGTCATCAGTTCCACGTGAGTGATCTTGTCATCAGTTCCACGTGAGTGATCTTGTCATCAGTTCCACGTGAGTGATCTTGTCATCAGTTCCACGTGAGTGATCTTGTCATCAGTTCCACGTGAGTGACCTTGTCATCAGTTCCACGTGAGTGATCTTGTCATACCACTTCAATCTTTCTATTCTGCACCAGCACTCATGTTCCTGTCAGATCCTGGGTCATAAAGGGGAGCCAAGAATAGTAACACTGCACAAGCCATGCATGTCGTAAGAAGACCTAAAGAGGGTTGGGCATATGACCGGCTTCCCCATCCTGTATAAAATATAAGCTGCAAAAAATCTTCAACAAAACAATATAGACAAGTCAACAAAGAAAAACTAAAGACATATAAAACATAAATAAAAACGATTCACCTGTAGTGAGAGCGTCTTTCTTCTATGGGACGTACCAATTGTGTTTACTTTTTTATGTTTGTGATTGTGGCCGTAACGTTGTCAATCCTCTTTGTCCTTTGTCCCTGTAAGATTCATTACTTATTTTTGTTTACTTTACCAGTAAAAATAAATGAATGTCTTCAAAAGAACAAACAATTGTTATGTAAACTCATAAAAATATGAGAAATTGTTATATCCAAGTAGTGCCCTAGACCAAATATAAATGAACATTTAGTAGCTAAGACACGAGAGCTTGCACGTGCTTCATTTAATCACTCCCTCCCCCTTTTTCCCAGCTGCTCCACACACACATAAGTGCACGTAAAGAGTATTCTGTAAGTGAAGAAATATGTGCATAGGGCATGTAATGTAAAAATGCATTGCTACAGGAACCAAAATTGTAAGATAGCAGGAAGCACATTGCCGTAGTTTTCATGCAAGGCTGCCAACGGCAATCGTGCGCCCCGTCTCCCCTTTCCATCCCTTTCTACTTAATGAGCTAAAAGAGGACATAGAGAGAATGAAAAAACGAATGCTACGTTTTAAAACAGTTTGACAACAAGGTACGCAGGCCCGTCCTACATTTTGCCCTTTGTCTCAACTTTCTTTCTGTATCCTGGCATTCACGCACGCGGTCATATCGTCAACAATTAATTTGTACAATTTTACTACCATCAGGAATACCAGAGAGAGAGAGAGAGGGTGAAAGAGGGTGAGAGAGAGATGGAGAGAGAGAGAGAGATGGAGAGAAAGAGTTGGAGAGAGAGAGGGAGAGAGAAAGAAAGGGAAAGATAGAGAGAACGGACGAACAAACATACTTTATTTTCCTATTTTCCATTGGTTAAAAGAGAGAGTGAGAGAGAGGAGGCAGAGGAGAATAAAGAATTTGGAGTTAATAATTCACTCATTCATGTCACTTGTCACCCCAGTGGAGCAGGAAGCCACTCATACATGTCACTTGTCACCCCAGTGGAGCAGGAAGCCACTCATACATGTGCGTTTGCAATAGTGGTTCTGTAGCAACTTTATTTACATGTTGAAATTGTCCGTCCCATACACAACCGGCCTTTAGTCACCATTACGACATGCTTGAGGGAGCAGAGGTCCGTTGGTTTCTTTGTCTCCTCAGAGGCCCCTCAGAGGGGGCTTGATATACTACGGACACGTTAGTTGTCGCAGTCCTCGTCTTACCGCTGTGTTCTAGAATTGTGTTTTGTCAGTAAATGAGGTAGGCAAAGATAAACTTTCAGTGTATGTAAGTGAAACGCGAGGTGGGATTGTGGTGGGAGCTCGAAGCTAGGAAGTACAGCCAAAGGCCAGGGCACTTGAATGTACTGAGTGAACCCTGCACCTGTGAATGTCAAACGTGCCTGGGTAAGTTAGACCTTCATAGAAGACACGTCAGATTGAAAATGTTAGTTTTGTGACCACAACGGACGACCATAAAACTTTTTTAGGTCTGGCCTCGGGCGCTATCTGTGCGAAACTAACAGCTTTCACGCGTTCAAGTCAGGTGCTGTGACTCTAGGTGTAGGCGATCATGACTCTCCACAGTTCTTGAATTTTTAATGATGTTCAGCTGTACTGTTTTTTTTAAATTATTATTAGCAATTTAAATTCCTATCAGGTATTTTAACAACAATGGAGACTGCTCAAAAGAGGTCAGAAGGATACTGGCCATAGCAATGCAGAGGTTAAATAAAATGAAGAACCTATGGCGTAACACCAGCAAATTAATAAAAGTAAAACTTCTGAGATCGTGCATCTCTCCGGTGGCAACGTACGGATGTGAATCATGGACCATTACACAAACAATAAAGAAAACTATCGAATCTTTCGAAGCAAAGTGTTACAGAAAAATTCTCAGAATATCTTGGACCAAGAAGAAGAAAAATATAGACATCCTACTCGACCTGAACATCGAGGATAACTGATTCATAAACAATATCATGTCCCGGAAACTGAAATACTTTGGCCACATTAAACGTCATAGTGGTTTAGAAAGTGCAGTGATGGAGGGTATGGTACCTGGAAAGCGAGGCAGGGGCCGACCAAGACGACGGTGGACACAGGACTTTGAAGACACATTGAATACGACAATAGTGGAGGCGGAAAGGCTGGCTAGAGATCGAGTCTTTCAGGCGGGCTGTATGAGAGCGACGTTATGCAAAGGACATGCTGACGATCAGATATTTGGGCGTCTGATTAGTTAGAGCTCCTGTTCCTCTCGGCGAATTGTTCCTTGTTCCGTGATCGAAATGTGCTAGCTTCACCCAGCTGAAAATGGGTACCTGACTCTGCTATTGAGTTAGGGAAGGTTAAAAACAGCGAGGAAGAGACCTGGTCACCCCAGCTCATAAGAAGTTAGACCTAGGAGAGTAAAGTCTCTAGCCAACTCTTCACTCCCGACCGACAGTTCTACAATGGGACTAACTATACCTTCATTACATTTTGACTGTCTGTTTTATATGAATATTTTTATTCACTGTTTCACTACGTTTTGTATTTCCTCGGTTGGTCTACTTTTAACGGTTGTTCTAAAGCCAAGGAGAATGGAACAATTGTAAATATTCTAACAGTTAAATTATTTGCTTCCCGTCGCAAAGTTACCTAGATCGAAACTAGGTATCGTGCCAGTATTGCACACTAAGCTTGGAGAAGTCACTTGAGCCCCAGGCGTAATTCTTTGGCTTTGACTTGGTTGACTGCATGCACTGTGGACTCGGTGATAGGCTGGGGAAGCTGAGAAGTAGCTCTGTGCAGGACGTGACAATTCCTTGGGAGAGCCCAGAACCAAAGTACAGTATTTAGCTCTGCATGGATGGAGAGCCCACTTGGATGGCTGGGACAGCACAGTATGCCACGCACTTCTTACTCAAATAAATGAAGGAAACCTGAGTCCTGTGGATAGTAAATAAATAAAAGTAATTAACAGGTACTCGTTGGACATAAAGGGTGGCACTAGACAACAGAAAAGAAAATATAAGTGATAGGCTTACCGGGAATCGAACCTAGGACCAACCAGACGGCGCCATCGCCTTGCTGTGACCGTACATCGTAAATGGACGCTGAGCCAATTTTCATTCATATTCATAACCCTCCGCTCCCAAAGGAGCATAGGCCTTCAACAAACACATGCCAAGTCCTCCTGTCCCGTGCCATCATCTCAAGTTCTTTCCATGTTCTCCTCATCATTTTCACCTCTGTTTCCAACTCTCTTCTCCATGTACTTCTTGGTCTTCCTCTGCCTCTCTTGCCCTGGGGGTTCCAGAACAAGGACTGCCTTGTAATGCTATCAACAGGTTTCCTCAGTGTGTGTCCTATCCATCGCCATCGTCTGCTTCTCATCTCTTGTTCCACTGGCACTTGTCTAGTTCTTGTCATCAGTTCCACGTTGGTAACCTTGTCATACCATTTTAATCCCTCTATTCTACGCAAGCACCCATTTATGAAAGTCTGTGGCTTTTTGGTTGTTGTCTTTGTTGTTCTCCGTGTCTCAGAGCCATACAATAGGACTGACTTCACATTTGAGTTGAAGATTCTTATTTTCGTGTTGGACTTGATTTCTCTTGATCTCCATATATTTCCCAATGCAATGAAAGCTCCTCTTGCCTTTTGTATTCTTATTTTGATATCGCTGTCTGTCCCTCCAACTTTGTCTATATTACTGCCAAGATATGTGTATGATTCTACATCTTGAATTGGTGTTTCTTCAAGTTCAACCCTGTTATCATTACCTGCATTTATTCTCATTATTTTTGTCTTTTCCCTGTGTATTTTCAGACCCAATTTGAGCCAATTTTGCACCCCAAAAAAAGTGCATTATTGGCTGAGGTCATTCTCGTGACACTCACACAACTATGGTATAGGACCCGTGGACGACCCAGACAGTTTCAAAGACGCAATCACTAATATAACTTTCCTATCAGCAAGTATAGACCAAATAAAGGCCGAAATACTTGTGTCCAGTAATGTGTAGTGGAAGACGAATAACAAAGTATAGACGGGTAGGTTGAAGTTACGGAAGGGGGAACTCTTAAATAAATAATGAAGGAAACCTGAGTCCTGTGGATAGTAAATAATTAAGTACATAAATAAATAAAAGTAATTAACAGGTACTCGTAGGACATAAAGGGTGACACTAGACAACAGAAAAGAAAATATGAGTGATAGGCAGCGTCCATTCATGTCACGTAGGGTTTATATTCATTTAATTTCCTACATTTTCTTCCTATTCTTTCACCAAATTCTCTCTTTATTATCTCTGTATTTCATTTTTTTCCTGTATTTTTTTCACCCATTCGTTTTGCGAATATTATTTTCATATAATTCGCAAACTTTACCTGTTTCTTTCTTTTAAACTGAGAATCGCGCTAGGACGATATTACGTAGATGTCAGGGCTGCAGGGCGTCAGAAGGCGTGATAAGTCGGTTCGCTGAACATAGGACGTAGCAAATCGTCTACATTCTCACCGAGCGCGCGAGTTTCTTCTCGGCATTAGTCCCGGTGAGGTGTGATACTTTACATCTGCACCGGTCAGTATCCAGACATTTGTCTGGAAAATCCCAAACTGACACGGCGCTCACTTGGGCCATGGTCAGCTGTAGTGTGAAAACTGCCCTGAAATGGAGTCAGGCTGTCTGGGATTTGAAACTGACACGCGTACATCGTGGTCAGTAGGTGACAGTTACGACACGCGTTAAGCGGACGTAAATGTTGGGAGTAGGGGAGATAGTTTCGCGTGGCGAAATAGTTTGATCCCTTTGTCTGATTTTAAGATATTGGCCAAGTTTGAAACTTTAATTTCATTCTCGCTCATAGACTCCACAGTAGATAGGTCGCTCGAAAACAGAATAGCTGTTAGCGAAGATCTCAGTTTGTTTCGGCAATTTGTCGAACTTCTAGACTTCCAGAAATATTTTCAGCATTTTTATTCTTAAGTTGTGCGACTACCTGTAATTCTGTGGTTGAGGTAATTAATATGATAGATATATAGATTTTGTGAGTGTTAAAGTGTTAAATCGCTTAATTCATTTTAATCTATTTCTTTAGCGCAGAAGAGAAATAAAGTGGTAGGCTATTATTTTTTCTAGGGAAGCATTCAGTGGAAAGCAGACTAAAAATTTAATTTCTAGCTTATAACGGCAATTGTAGCTATTTATGAATTTAATTTAACTGCTAATACTCAGTCGAGTGTATTTTTCTAAACTAACGTATAAACTCTAGAATCCAGCCTCATGAATGGTGACGGAATACGCACGTGTTCTTAATTTATGAGGATTGCTGATTTTTAAATATAACTTACGTCACGGGAAGTTTAAATGATAAGCAAAGCTCTCTGCTTGCAAGTTTAAATGTAAGTTATAACCAGTTCAGATTCTGTTTATTATATTATATGTGTTATTTTTCCTCCACACAGTGAAAGTTTTGGGGTGACCCTAACTTTACCAGCACCTAGTAGTAGTTTCCATACTTGTGAAGAAATAGACAGTCCTTATTTTGAACCACGTGGGTTTTCTCAAGTAACACTGATCTGACGGTGCAAGTTAGACAGAAATACTAATATCCCTATAACGGGTTTTCAAAGACTGTAATGATAACTACTGGACCTTGGAGCCAGCACTTAATTTCTTCTAGAAACTCTATATAGTTTGCTGCCTGGTGGCGTGAATATTAACAATCATTTCCCGACTAGATTATATCTTGTGGACAAATCTGTGGTGTGACTAAAGTGAATCCTATACTGAGGGAAGGCACCGACCTGACATTCATCATTTTTTTTAGAAACCTACGCTATTGACACTGTGCTCTGCTAACTCCCGCTCCTGGAATAATTGTTAGGTGACTTAATCAGACATTTGAACAAATTTGCATACCCAAGTAGTCGTTCCCGGAGACTCCAAGTTAAATACGTCTTTTGGAACTGGGGACTTCTTGGCAGAAGACTGCATTTTTTTGAGTCTGTGTGAAAATCTAAAATCAATGTGTTCCAAGAGGCAGCAAGCAAAGTCGTGAGTACAAGTATGAGAAGCCATGGCGGAATGAATGAGTGTACGCTGGTTTGAGTGATATTTTTCACTATTTTATCTTTGACACCCTGTTGCTGTCCTAATTTTTTTTTCAATCTGCATAATTTGTTGCTAAGGCTAGAGTTCTTGTGTTTTGTCTTAGGTTAAATCAGATTTTTTTTTCAAACTCTGTGCATATAATTACGAGATAAAACAAAGACAACTCTTAGAATCAAACTCTATGTATCTGTGACTCGGGCGCCATCATCTGTTCTCTTAACGGGGCCGGGCTAAACCTAGAGTTAACACCATAACGGGGCTATCATCCTTGCAACATTTCCTAGATTTTTTATGACTATGTGTATATGTATTTTCCTTGATGTACTTTCTTTGATGTTGTGAGCCGATTTTTCCTGATATTAAAATCGCTCTTGAACTAAATAATCGTGTTTGGTCAGCTCGTTCTAGATAATATATATATATCATTGTTATAGTTTTCCCACGTCTGTGTGTTTACCTGTCGTCACGTGTATGTGCGTGCCTGTGAGTGATAGAAATATACGTAATATGTATATTGGTGTAGTCTGTCTGACGCTGTAACAACTGTTGTAGAAGATAGGTGAGAGAGAGAAGAATTCTTTTCGCTTTCAGAGACAGCCACTATATCAAATCTATCATCTCACGTGTGTGGAAATTCTATTACCTTTCACTAACTCTCACTGAGTCTATCACCTATTCCACCTATTCAGAAGGGACCTAACCTAGTCTTAATTCTCCTATCGGAAATCTACGACAATTCACGATGTACTGTCACAGCAATGCGATGGCGCCGTCTGGCTGGTCCTAGGTTCGATTCCCGGTAAGCCTATCACTTATATTTTCTTTTCTGTTGTCTAGTGCCACCCTTTATGTCCAACGAGTACCTGTTAATTACTTTTATTTATTTATGTACTTATTTATGCACTTCTTACTCCTAGCTTGGGACCAGATGTGACGATCCTTTAGATGCAAGCCAAGCTGGAGAAACGAGCTCATGACTTCAACTCAACACGTTTCGGAATGGCAGAAAAGCCACAGGAAAAGCCTAGATCTACAGTGAAGATAATACCAAGGAGTCTTCAACTTGGTATTGGCTGCTAAAGAGCGAGAAGCTCAACAGACATAGTTAAACAACAACAACAACCTAACTGTATATTGGTAGATAACTGCTCTTGAATTAGATGTGTCTAAGGCTATGAGGAAAGGAACAGGTAACCCCACCTGACAAAGCTGAGACTGTGTATACTGAAGTCCCTAAAATCCCTCCACTACGGCAGTATCTGATAGTAACCTACCAATACCTTCTTTGGCAAGTCGATCTGCCTCATCGTGTCCATGTATCCAACAATGGGCACAACACTTTCCTCAACGCCTTCCTTGTATCGCTACGACTTCCCTCTCTTGTTTCTGTTTCCGTTACTCCAAGAGCAAAGGACCCAGGCTGCGGCTGACCGCACTGAATGGCACATTAACAGGCACATTGACAGACGAACTTCAGTTTTTCCAATCCTAGTTTATGTAACAATTTCTTGTACGTGATGAGATTGAGATTGCAAGCCGCGTGCACAACCCTCCTGGATCACCCTTTACTACACACCTGGTAGTAATAATGTTCTATTATTTACTACTTGCCTCGTGGGCTCTCCCGGGGATCTCTGAACAGATAAAGAAAAGACATAACTTCTGCACTCTGAGGCATGGTGTAGAACCAGATTGTCATAACTCCTGCACTCTGAGGCATGTTGTAGAACCAGATTGTCATAACTGCTGCACTCTGAGGCATGGTGTAGAACCAGATTGTCATAACTCCTGCACTCTGAGGCATGTTGTAGAACCAGATTGTCATAACTGCTGCACTCTGAGGCATGTTGTAGAACCAGATTGTCATAACTGCTGCACTCTGAGGCATGTTGTAGAACCAGATTGTCATAACTACTGCACTCTGAGGCATGTTGTAGAACCAGATTGTCACAGTAACCAGTGCTGCAAGGGCATGTAACTGCTTGATGCAGTCTTCATGCTGGACCAAATGTAGTGGTCGCCCCATGCTACATCAAGAGAGCAAAGGAAATCATGATGATTATGATGATGATGATGATTATGATGATGATGATAATTTAATACTAGTTCTGGTGACCAAAAGATCTTCATTTGTGCGGGTTGAACCTTGCAGGTGTGAGAAACGTGCCACCTGACCTCAATGCAACATTCCCTTCACAACTTGACTCTCCAAGTCAAACAATGAGTGAGCTGTCACTGAAGGCCGTTTGAAAAAATGTTGGAGCAGGGCATGGCGCGGTGTTCAGTTTGTCTTGATTCAGTATCTCCGGTCTCCGGGAAAACATGGCCTTAAATTGTAAATGTCTCGTCACTGGCAGGTCTAGAAAATTCTAGAGTTTCGGACGTAAAAAAATTTTTTTTTAAATCTCATTAGGTGGATCTTGAGTGGGCTTTTTGGAAGCGATTTTTTTTCCCCGTACGATAAAAATCCTGACATCCAGTTGCAGTTTTCTGTCCCCTGCCCCCCGCGTACAGACCGACAGTCAGATAGACATACAGACAGGCGTACATACAGGCAGGTACGTAGTTAGGTAGGTGCTGGGTGAATAGATAGATGCATGCTTGGATGGATGGACAGATAGACAGGAAGACAGATAGATAGATAGATAGATAGATAGATAGATAGATAGATAGATAGATAGATAGATAGATAGATAGATAGATAGATAGATAGATAGATAGATAGATAGATAGATAGATAGATAGATAGATAGATAGATAGATAGAAAATAATGAGAAATATAAGAGCTTGAAACAGAAACTGGAAAGACTGAAGAGAGCGGGTGGGGGGGGGGGGGTGTTGTGGTGAGGAATTTGGAATGTGTCACGTGTTTGCTGTAGCGGGGTCATAGAGTTCACATTATTCAGGCCAGCTACCGCACTCCAGGACACGGATAACATTCTACACTACTCGGATAATTTGAATCACCGCAAGGACAAATTACCCATATTGTGACAAATTTATGTCAGGGACTCTCGGGCTGTAGTACTAGAGACCTCCCTGCAATGATAAATTACGCTTACATTGACAAAATTATGTCAGGGACTCCCAGACTGTGGTACTAGAGACCTCTGTGCAGGGACATATTACACATCATAATCACTTTCCGTTGTGTTCCTTATGGAGCAAGGAGTCGGCACTACAGCTGGTCTCCTGGCAGGAAGCCTGTACAAAGCCTACATTCATATGCTTTTTTGTAGCTGTGGTTTCTGTAGTGGTTTCTGTAGTGGTTTCTGTAGTGGTTTCTGTAGCAACTTACACGATGAAGTCGCCAACCCCGTGCGCACATATATGTTGACATACTTTAGCCACATAAAAAGACATAACACCTTGCAGAAGACCATAACAGAAGGGAGATTTGAAGGCAAACGTGCAAGGGGAAGACAGCGCTATAAGTGGGAAGATAACATCAAGAGATGGACAGGGAAGAGTCTATCAGAGTGCACCACCAAGACAAGAGACAGAAGACGTTGGAGATCCATTACAGCCAACCTTCGTTGTGGAGATGGCAGCTGGTGATGATGATGACAGATTTATGGCAGGGCTCCTCAGACTGCTGTGCTAGTAACTCCACTGCAAGGGGAAAACACACACACACATTGACAAATTTATGTCAGTGACTCCTAGGATATAGCTAGGGTGACCTCAATGCAACTACAAATTACATACAAGATGCAGCAATAGTGAATGCCGTCAGCGACCCATAGCTGTACTGCTTGCATCAGGACCAGCGAACCAGAGCTGGTCAAGACCGCACTCCACCTCCACGTGGTGGTCCTGGAAACAGTCTGCAGCAGTGCAGTCTGGCTGAGCGAGTGCGGATCGCAATGGGAAGGTAAACCCGGTCCCTAAAAAATGCCGTGCTGAAGCCGGATGTGTCGACCAAAAGGTGCACATATCACAGCTTAGGCGTAAACAGACACAACGCAACCACCGTCCTTTTCAGGACGAACGAGGAAGAAGGAAGAAGAAGAAGACATATTCCCTGACAAATGTATGTAAAGAATTCTCAGAAATTCTTACTAGAAGCCTCACTGTAACGGTCAAATTAGATATTCACTGAAAATGCTATTTCAGAGATTCTCACACTATGGCCGTAATAGCCCTAATTGTATGTGGTACAGGGACGAATATTTGCAAAAATATTTTCACAAATAAAACTAAAAAAAGCATTAGTACACGTGGTATTCAGATCTAGCAAGAAATAGTGAATGTGAAACACGAACAGACTTGCAGAAAGAAAAGACACATAAATATCGAACGAACGAACGAACTTTATTTTCAAAGAGTTGAGAATTGGGCACGCAGGCCCGTCTAACATTCTGTCCTTCCTTTCTCTCACCTTTCATACTGAATTCATTTATTATATCGCAACAAAGAGAGAAAATGTTCGACAGTTTAACATCATGGTTTGGAGTAACTAGCGGTCATACCCGGCTTAGCCCGGATCCATGTCGGAATGGGTCCAAGTCGGGTGTGGTGCGAATCGTTTTAGGAAGGTTCAAGTTTTTTGTTTTTTTTAATAGTATTATTGCATTAATATGTGCTTCTAACACAAATAATTTAATTGAGGGCTTTTTTGTAGACAACATTGCTAGTACAGTAACTTGGTGACAACACATATAACAGTTCCGGTGTGCTAATTCGGGACAATGCCACATACAGTTGCCCATGTGAGAAGCACTCATCGCACAAGTCGATGCCGGCCACGTGAAGCGTTTGACCTTGTGCTTTATTAACGTTCATTGAAAAAAAACAGACTCTTACAGGGAATTGGAGTCTCTTAAAATTGAACGGCAGATCGGAGGGAATCATCAGGATTCTTGATATGCAAACTTTCTCCCCGCTACCACAACCTGCCAGGATGGTGGCTTCTACTATGTAGTTCTTCAAAGATGTCATTTGGAGTCCAGTGCCATTACACAGTTTGGGTGGGCTAAGATTGCGGAGTAAAAGGATTGGTAAACCCACTTTTAAACGTGAGACGTCAACCCTGAAGGATTTACAGAGTTTGAAATCTCGACTGGGTAATTTACTGAGTCTTGTTCGTCCAAGTTGGTTGTGACGTATAATGGAAATATAGCTTACAGTATCTGACAGTCTGTCGTGACCTCGTAGCGTTCTATGATTTGATAGCAAATCCATGCAGTTACAGCCTGCGTTTACTCACCTTTTAATCCACGCCTCTTTTCCTTGGACATAACAAAACGAAGTTGTTTATTAACTTTCGCGACCTGCCAGTCATAGCGGGGAGCGAATGGGGTTTGTTTACCAAGTTTCTCACGCAAGCTGATCTGTCAATCATCGGATATCGGACAGACTGCACGTGGGAAAACACCGGACCTTTTGAAGTGAGTCGCTCGGGCAAAAATATTTTCCCGAGTACCCTTTGATGTTCGTATACACAGGGGGAGTTAACTCTTTGATCTCCAGAAACGAGCTAAATCTCCGAGAACCCGTTACGCGGTTTAAGTCTCTGTTGTCGATTAGAAACGACCGACAGAGCGACCGTGAAAACCTTTTATCTTGGGAACTTAGTATTCTGACTTCTGCTATGCACAACAGTGTGAAAAGTAGCATACTCTATGTGGTAAAGTGGGATGTTATAAATATTTATAGGGGACTTATTGTACTGACTGAGATCAGCTGTGAAGGTATCTATATCTAATAAGAGTAGTGTATTATAGTTAACCTTACTTACTGCCACATATTTAAACAAGGTAAAGAACTATAAAGCCTAACAAATAAAATTAATAAAGAGAAGAGCAATGGGAAAATAACAGTGCTGTCACAAAGAATGTACTCGAAATCCCCCTTGTTTTCTGCTTCGTCTGCAAATTGTAACGCTTTCACGTTGATATAAAAGCTTACTGTATTATTACCCGCCTTCTTCAATGAAACGTGTGCTGCATTTCTAAGAAAAACATTGAGACGTACTGCGTAATGACCTAAATTAATCCTAACATTAATTATACTGCGTTACCAAAACGAACGAACAGATGGACAAAAGGATAAAGAGAGAGGGGAGGGCTGAAAATCAGGAACGCATGCAACACGCGTCGCGCGATACACAAATGCTGCCATCACGCGTGTAAGTCTACATGCACTAATTTTTTTTCAGACGGACAGTGATAAAATACACTACCCTTTCCCAGAGTTAGGTTTATAAATCATAAAAAAAACTCTTATTAGAAAAGATAACATTAGATGGGTTTACGGTTGAAAACATAACAGTACCCAGACAGCACATCTTCGAAACAGGAGGTAGAAGAAATTGCATATTTTGAATGCAGCCACGTAGCTCCTTTAAATTTGTATTTTTGGGTTCCTTAGGGCTTGCTGACAAATAATATGTAAAACGTTACGCAAATAGTCCAGGAATTAATAAATTATACCCAAAATAAAATATTGGGGGTGCCTGACAGCATAAAATCATTTCTGCTCATAAGATTTTTTTTTTAACGTGTTTGAAAAAAATTTACGTTACAGAAATAGCCTACCATGTAAACTCCAAATTGATTGGAGCGCAACAAATGAAAGCCTAACCACGATTGGTCGGGCTATAAATACTATCTTGGTTGTTAGGGGAAACGGGGAAAGGTAACATTTTTTCAAACACTTGTCGAAACGGGGCTCATTGGTCAGACTCGCTGATATACACACTTGGGAGCGTTAGTTCGAAACCACTTGTTTAAATAAGATTGATAAAGCATCAGTGCGTTGAAGCCAGCTTATATTTGGCTAAATAAAAGCCTGGAAGATAAGCAGATGGGAATTTGTGCCAGTTTGTGCCAGAATTCATTGCTAATCAACGTATCTGTGTTTATTCGTATGAATTGTGGTAAGCTTGAACCATTCAATATCTTTTAATGAAAATTGAATGTGAATTGTTGATTTATGCCTGTATATATATGTGTAGTTCAGTGGCCAACGTGAGGTAAAGCCTGTAATGCTCCAGCCTGAACAGAGGGTGTCGGAGAGAAGTAAAAACGGCATGGAATGGCCAAACAGTACACTGACACCTGGATGATTGAATAGAAAGAAATAATGCTGGAATTGCAGAGGCGTAGTAACCATTAAGAAGGGTAATACTGGAATAAAGTATTTCAAATGAAGCTGACAGTTGGCCTAATGCTCTGAACTCAATGTTTGTGCTGTGTTGTGATCAGTGTAACAAGAGAGTTTAAGTTAGTTATGAAGTAGAAGGTACATCCTTCTTGATTTCAGGGACAGTGGTCTTGATGGTACTGAGCAGCACCTAGTCAGAGCTTTGCTGAATCCAGTGTCGGACAGCATACTCCTTGGTCCTTTTAGCTATCAGTGAGGTGTCTCCAGAGCCCAGAGGAGAATTCGAGCAGAGGAGTCCTTTCCTGCCGCCATCACGCCAGATAAGCTAACTTGGCCAGCTGAGCTCAACATTATGTCCCCTCATCTTGAACTGACTTTGTAAAATTAACATTAAGAGGGGAATTTACTTGTCTTAAAATCAGGAACTGTGAACATCTCCAATACTAGTCCCTAAAGACAAACTATTGAAGTCATGATGACAAATACCAACAGAGCTTGAACAAAACAAAACCAGTATTACCTCATTTTACTACTACACAACTGACACACATAGAACATTTGTAATAATATATGTCACTACAATATTCATATTAAATACATTCTGTACATAACTTGTAATTTAAATTGATTGTGATTCCTGGTTCCCTTGTAGTTGAATCAGGACACATATTCATTCATGCCAGTAATGAATACATATTGTTATTTGAAAAGTTACGAGTGACTTCTTTAAGATATTCTCATAGAGTGTTATATGTATGTGAGTGTCACAGTGTTGTTAAGAGTAGTGGATTAAATTAAATTGTTTATCTGTCTGTTGTTGTGACTTACACTTCATCATACACATACCCTAGACACATAACGTAGCATCACACTATTCCAGAATAATTCTGACTGAGATATAGAGATATGTGGTAGCAAGTAAGGTTATCTATAATACACTACTCTTAATAGATATAGATACCTTCACAGCTGATCTCAGTCAGTACACTAAGTCCCCTATAAATATTTATAACATCCCACTTCACCACATATATTGGGGTCTCGCTCCCGGGATTTTGAATCTTTACCTATTAACAATATTGGGGGTAATTCACTTCAGGGAATATAAGAATTAAAAAGTATCCTTGGGTGGAATTGAATAAGGTTGAGCTCACGGTGCCTGTGTTGTCCACTAGAGATTGAATTGTTGGTTAGACATTGTATAAATTTACATGATAGACAATGGCGGACCTGGCCAAATTTCGATCTGCTGCGGTTCAGACTGCAAAAGAGTTAGGATTAGATGGGCAAGTTATGATTGCCTATGTCACGACGGAATGTGACAAATTTATTGAACGTGAAGAAAGAAGATTAGAAAAAGAGGCCGAAAGAAAGTTAGAGGCTGAGACTAAGAGGTTGCAAGCTGAGGCTGAGACTAAGAGGTTGCAGATTGAGGCTGACAAAGAGGCTAAGAAATTGGAGGCAGAAAGAGAAGACAAAAGATTAGCTACAGAAAGAGAAGCCGAGGAAAGAAGACAGGCTGCAGAAAGGGAAGAGAGGAAATTAGCTGCAGAAAGGGAAGCAGAAGATAAAAGATTACAAAGGGAACATGAGTTACGACTAAGGGAGTTTGAGTTTCAGGGCCATGCTCCTGAAAATGGTGCCAGTCCCTTTGCCTCTGATGCCACTGCTAGCCAAGGAGCCTCAACCTCAGCTATGAATTTTCATTTAGATCATTTTGTTGAGAAAGACGATGATATAGAGAGCTACCTAAATAGGTATGAGCTATTAGCTACCACGTATGGGTTAGAGAGAGAAAGGTGGAGCTTAAAGTTATCTCAGGGACTTCGTGGGGCAGCTTATGAAGTTTTTGCAAAAATGAGCAGAGGTGATCAGGAAAATTATGACATGCTAAAGCAGGCTCTTTTGTTAAGGTATGAAAAGAATGCAGAGTTTTACAGGAAAAAATTTAGGAATGCTAAACTACTGTCAGGTGAAACCTATCACCAGTTCTCTGCACGAATAGAGACATACTTGGAGAAATGGACTTCTCTGGGGAAAACCCAAGATCTTAAGGAAATGGTCCTTATAGAGCAACTAAGAGAGTCCATGGCTCCAGACCTGAGAAAGTTTCTCATGGAACAAGGTGCAGAGAGGCTGGGTGAGTTGCTAAATGTTGCTGAAAGGTATCAAGCAGCTCAAGCAGAGGTAACAGGTAATAAAAAGAAACAGGTGGATAACTTTAGGGCACCACAGAACTTTAATAAATTTGATCCTAAGGATCAAAATAAAGGTAAGCACCAATTTGATAGGCCACGGTATGACAATAAAAATAAATTCCCACAATTCGATGAAAGGAAATATAATGAAAGAAAATCTTTCAACCAAGGAAAAAGGTGGTGTAAGAATTGTCAGATGGACAATCATGACACTGACCGTTGCAGAAGGAAACCTGTGTATATGGCAACCCTTCAGGTCAGGTCGACCTCAAGACAGGAGGAGGATATTATGTTAGATACCACTCCAGAAGAGATGAGGAAGGCACAGGCTGGGTATAAAACACTCAAGCCTTGTTTCAGAAAATTGTCAACTTGTCATACAACTCCAGGCAAGGGAGATTTTTACATGAAAAACAAGTTGATGTATAGGAAGACTGGAGCTAGATCCAATGGTCACGGACAGCTGGTTCTTCCAAAAAGATATAGGACAGACTTAATAAGGAGCCTACATGTGAAACCAGATGGGGACCATGAGAAGATAGGTACCATCATTCAAAAGGTGGCTCACAATTATTATTGGCCCAAAGCAAGATGGGACATTGAGAATTTTGTAGAAAGGTGTAGCATAGCACATGAGGGAACACCCACAAGTGGGAACATGGATCAGGACCTGGACACGCCACGGGGCAAAATCAGGCCTGACAATAAAAGGAAAAATAGATTTGATAAAGTGGACCAAATGGAATGGGAAGCCCCTTTTCACGGACAAGCTTCACTTAACTGTTTTACAATGGCCACTATGCGGAGAGTGCAAAAAGATGTCTTACCCCAGGATAAGCCGAAAATCCCTCAATCGGACTTAAACAAACTGGAGGAAGAGGATGTAGAGAGGAAATCTCTCATCAAGAATTTTAAGTGGGGAGAAAGCCCCAAAAGAAAAATTGGTAGCGGTCGTTTTGTGAATGATAATTCTGGGAGGAAAAATCATCACTATAAAGCTTCGAGTGGAAGAGACCATACCGGTGCATGGACAAATAGGTCCACACAATTAAAGGTCCATATGTAGCTTTGTTAAGAACGTGGACTGATGAAAAGGCAGAGGAAAACATTACATCTTCATACCAATATGTGAATGAGCTGACCACTCGGTTGAAAACTGGCTGGAAACTTGCCAATGAAAATTTGAAACAAGCCAGGAAGAAACATGCTGCCTATTATAACAGGAAGGCGAAAGACAGAAATTTGGCTGTGGGAGAGAAAGTACTGCTTCTTTTGCCTGGGAGTCAGAATAAGTTACAAATTGGATGGCAGGGTCCATATACAGTTTTAGAGAAGGTGTCTAGAACAAATTATAAGATAGATAAGAAGGGGAAAGAAAAAATCTATCATGTGAATCTCCTGAAGAAATATTTGGAAAGAGAACATCAGGAAGAGACACACTTGTTGACCTTGTCCATCGCCATGGAGATGAAAAAGGAACCACTTTCATCATTTGAATATCCATTACACCCCTGTGAGACAGCAGCACAGGTGAAAATCAGTACACATTTAACGAAAACTCAGAAAGAGAGAGTGCAACAGGTTCTAAATAATCATGCAGAGGTGTTAACAGACCGACCAGGGCATACAAACCTATTGGAATATGATATGAAACTGATAGACCCCACACCTGTCTGTATGAAACCATATTCGATTCCGTTTGCTAAGGAGAAAGCTTTGAAGGAAGAGATAGACTATCTGTTGAAGGAAGGAATTATTTCGCACAGTGAGTCTTCGTATAGTTCCGGTGTTGTACTCTTAAGGAAGCCCTCTGGAGAACATAGACTCTGTATAGATTACAGGAGACTGAATGCTATTACAGAAGGACAGGTGGATCCATTGCCGGATACAAATCAGCTGTTTGCCAGACTAAATAAAGCTAAATATTTCTCAAAAGTGGATCTGAGTAAAGGATACTATCAGATTCCAGTAAAGCCTGAGGTTAGACCATACCTAGCTTTTAGTACCTCAGAAGGACACTATGAGTTTAATAGATTGCCATTTGGATTGAAGAATGCGCCTAGTGTCTTCTCTAGAATGATGAGAAAATTATTGGATCCTCTGAATAATCCCTGTATAACAAATTTTATGGATGATATCCTTATAGCAACAGAAACATTTGAGGAACACATTGACTCTCTGAACATGCTGTTTGATCGACTTAGGGAGGCAAATTTAACAGCCCGTCCAACCAAATGTTGCGTTGGATGTAAAGAATTGGAATTTTTGGGACACACAGTTTATCAGGGAAATATGACCCCTGACCCAAAGAATTTAGAAAAACTACAGAAAGCCCCGAGACCACAAACCAAGAAGGACGTGAGATCCTTTGTCTCATTATGTGGTTTCTACCAGAAGTATATCAAGAACTTTAATTCCATATGTGCACCGTTAACTGAATTGACACGTAAAGGACTTCCAGATCGCATTACATGGACACCACAATGTGAAATGACTTACCAAGAATTGAAGGAAAAGCTCACAAGTAAACCCATTTTGAAATTACCTGACTTAAGTCAAGAATTCATAGTAAGGACGGATGCAAGTAATATTGGGTTAGGTGCAACTCTACTACAGAAATCAGATGCATTGGATGGGGAATTAAGCCCAGTGGCATATGCTAGCAGAAAGTTGAATAAAGCTGAAATCAACTACTCAACTAGCGAAAAAGAATGTCTTGCAGTAATATGGGCAATAAAGAAATTCAATATTTATCTATATGGGAAGGCATTTAAGTTGCAAACAGATCACAAACCTTTATCGTTTCTAGCACAGGCTAAGCATGAGAACTCTAGGTTACTCCGATGGTCTTTACTTCTGGCTCCATATAATTTTAGCATTGAGTATATATCTGGAAAAAAACCAATTTGGGAGCGGATTTTTTAAGCCGCCATCCGTGTGATGAGAATCACCGTAAACCCCAGAAATAATAATAAATTTCTCTATGTGTATATAGAATAAAGGACTGACATATAATGTCTGTTTTAAGAGGGGAGGTGTCGTGAAATATTCTAATCCACATATATAAATTATTAGGTAAATATAAAGCCTAACAAATAAAATTAATAAAGAGAAGAGCAATGGGAAAATAACAGTGCTGTCACAAAGAATGTACTCGAAATCCCCCTTGTTTTCTGCTTCGTCTGCAAATTGTAACGCTTTCACGTTGATATAAAAGCTTACTGTATTATTACCCGCCTTCTTCAATGAAACGTGTGCTGCATTTCTAAGAAAAACATTGAGACGTACTGCGTAATGACCTAAATTAATCCTAACATTAATTATACTGCGTTACCAAAACGAACGAACAGATGGACAAAAGGATAAAGAGAGAGGGGAGGGCTGAAAATCAGGAACGCATGCAACACGCGTCGCGCGATACACAAATGCTGCCATCACGCGTGTAAGTCTACATGCACTAATTTTTTTTCAGACGGACAGTGATAAAATACACTACCCTTTCCCAGAGTTAGGTTTATAAATCATAAAAAACTCTTATTAGAAAAGATAACATTAGATGGGTTTACGGTTGAAAACATAACAGTACCCAGACAGCACATCTTCGAAACAGGAGGTAGAAGAAATTGCATATTTTGAATGCAGCCACGTAGCTCCTTTAAATTTGTATTTTTGGGTTCCTTAGGGCTTGCTGACAAATAATATGTAAAACGTTACGCAAATAGTCCAGGAATTAATAAATTATACCCAAAATAAAATATTGGGGGTGCCTGACAGCATAAAATCATTTCTGCTCATAAGATTTTTTTTTTAACGTGTTTGAAAAAAATTTACGTTACAGAAATAGCCTACCATGTAAACTCCAAATTGATTGGAGCGCAACAAATGAAAGCCTAACCACGATTGGTCGGGCTATAAATACTATCTTGGTTGTTAGGGGAAACGGGGAAAGGTAACATTTTTTCAAACACTTGTCGAAACGGGGCTCATTGGTCAGACTCGCTGATATACACACTTGGGAGCGTTAGTTCGAAACCACTTGTTTAAATAAGATTGATAAAGCATCAGTGCGTTGAAGCCAGCTTATATTTGGCTAAATAAAAGCCTGGAAGATAAGCAGATGGGAATTTGTGCCAGTTTGTGCCAGAATTCATTGCTAATCAACGTATCTGTGTTTATTCGTATGAATTGTGGTAAGCTTGAACCATTCAATATCTTTTAATGAAAATTGAATGTGAATTGTTGATTTATGCCTGTATATATATGTGTAGTTCAGTGGCCAACGTGAGGTAAAGCCTGTAATGCTCCAGCCTGAACAGAGGGTGTCGGAGAGAAGTAAAACGGCATGGAATGGCCAAACAGTACACTGACACCTGGATGATTGAATAGAAAGAAATAATGCTGGAATTGCAGAGGCGTAGTAACCATTAAGAAGGGTAATACTGGAATAAAGTATTTCAAATGAAGCTGACAGTTGGCCTAATGCTCTGAACTCAATGTTTGTGCTGTGTTGTGATCAGTGTAACAAGAGAGTTTAAGTTAGTTATGAAGTAGAAGGTACATCCTTCTTGATTTCAGGGACAGTGGTCTTGATGGTACTGAGCAGCACCTAGTCAGAGCTTTGCTGAATCCAGTGTCGGACAGCATACTCCTTGGTCCTTTTAGCTATCAGTGAGGTGTCTCCAGAGCCCAGAGGAGAATTCGAGCAGAGGAGTCCTTTCCTGCCGCCATCACGCCAGATAAGCTAACTTGGCCAGCTGAGCTCAACATTATGTCCCCTCATCTTGAACTGACTTTGTAAAATTAACATTAAGAGGGGAATTTATATTTGAAGAGTTACGAGTGACTTCTTTAAGATATTCTCATAGAGTGTTATATGTATGTGGGTGTCACAGTGTTGTTAAGAGTAGTGGATTAAATTAAATTGTTTATCTGTCTGTTGTTGTGACTTACACTTCATCATACACATACCCTAGACACATAACGTAGCATCACACTATTCCAGAATAATTCTGACTGAGATATAGAGATATGTGGTAGCAAGTAAGGTTATCTATAATACACTACTCTTAATAGATATAGATACCTTCACAGCTGATCTCAGTCAGTACACTAAGTCCCCTATAAATATTTATAACATCCCACTTCACCGCCCCGCACCACAGCAGCTTTAGGCCAAACTGTCAAGCTTCAATTCATCTGAAATACTTTATACCAGTATTTCCCTCCCTAATGGTTACTACGCCTCTGCAATTCCAGCATTATTTCTCTCTAGTTAATAATCTAGGTGTCAGTGTACTGTTTGGCCATTCCATGCAGTTTTACTTTCCTCCGACACCTTCTGTTCAGGCTGGAGCATTATAGGCTTTACATCATGTTTGCTACTGAACTACACATATATACAGGCATAAATCAACAATTTACATTCAATTTTCATTAAAAGATATTGAATATTTCAAACCTACCACAATTCATGGAAATACACATAAACAGTTCGTTCGTTATTAGCACTGGCAATTCTGACAATATAGCACAAACTCCGATCTGCCGATGTCCCAGCTTTATTTTATAAAAAATATACACTGGTGCTCAACGCACCTGCTTTTTTAGTAGGGTTTATTTACAAGATGTGGGCAATGGAACAGACGCTCTGAATTGTGTATATTCGCAGCTCTACCCAATCACACCACGTCTACACATCTTTTCAAAAAAAGTACCCCCTTTCACACGTTTCCCCTGACAACACAAGATAGTATTTATAGTCCGACCAATCGTGTTTAGTCTTTCATTTGTTGCGCTCCAATCAAATAGGAGTTAACATGGTAGGCTATTTCCGTAACGTAATGTTTTTTCAAACACGTTATAAAAAAATTTTATGAGCAGAAATGATTTCATGCTGTCAGCACCCCCACTATTTTATTTTGGCCATAACTTGGTAATTCCTAGACTATTTGCGTAACGTTTTACATATTCTTTGTCAGCAAACCCTAAGGAACCCAAATATCTCAATTTAAGGGAGCTAGGTGGCTGCGTTCAAAATGTGCATTTTCTACCACCTCCTGTTCACTTCAATCCCCATGTGGTGTCTGGGTACTGTCATGTTTTCAAACGTAAACCCATCTATTGTCATCTTTCCTAATAAGCGTTTTTCAGGATTTTAAAACCTAACTCTGGTATGGGTAGTGAATTTTATCACTGTCGATTTGAAATAAAGTTAGTGCATGTGGCCTTACACGCGTGATGGCAGCAATTGTGTATCGCGCGACGCGTGTTTAGTGTTGCAGTTGTCCCTGCTTTCTGCCTCTCCCTTCTCTCTATCCTTTAGTCCATCTGTCTTTTAGTTACGCCGTGTATAAAATGGAATGAATGAAATATTAAATTTAGGTCATTGATCAGCTTGCGTATCTCAAGGTTTTTCCAAGAAATACAGTACACGTTTCATTGAAGAAAGCGGGTAATAATACAGTAGGCTTTTACTATCAACGTGAAAGCGTTACAATTTGCCGACGAAGTAGAAAACAAGGGGGATTTCGAGTACAGTCATTGTGACAGCACTGTTCTTTACCATTCTTCTTTCCTTTTATTAAATTTATTTGTTAGGCTTTGCATTTACGTTTTAATTTATATATGGGATTAGAATAATTCACGACATCTCCCCTCTTAAAACAGACATTATATGTCAGTCCTTTATTCTATATACACATAGAGAAATTTATTATTATTTCTGGGGGTTTACGGTGATTCTCATCACACGGATGGCGGCTTAAAAAATCCGCTCCCAAATTGGTTTTTCCAGATATATACTCAATGCTAAAACTATATGGAGCCAAAAGTAAGGACCATCGGAGTAACCTAGAGTTCTCATGCCTAGCCTGGGCTAGAAACGATAAAGGTTTGTGATCCGTTTGCAACTTAAATGCCTTCCCATACAGATAAATATTGAATTTCTTTATTGCCCATATTACTGCAAGACATTCTTTTTCGCTAGTTGAGTAGTTGATTTCAGCTTTATTCAATTTTCTGCTAGCATATGCCACTGGGCTTAATTCCCCATCCAATGCATCTGATTTCTGTAGTAGAGTTGCACCCAACCCAATATTACTGGCATCCGTCCTTACTATGAATTCCTTGACTTAAGTCAGGTAATTTCAAAATAGGTTTACTTGTGAGCTTTTCCTTCAATTCTTGGTAAGCCATTTCACATTGTGGTGTCCATGTAATGCGATCTGGATGTCCCTTTACGTGTCAATTCAGTTAACGGTGCACATATGGAATTAAAGTTTTTGATATACTTCTGGTAGAAACCACATAATGAGACAAAGGATCTCACGTCCTTCTTGGTTTGTGGTCTCGGGGCTTTCTTTAGTTTCTCTAAATTCTTTGGGTCAGGGGTCATGTTTCCCTGATAAACTGTGTGTCCCAAAAATTCCAATTCTTTACATCCAACGCAACATTTGGTTGGTCGGGCTGTTAAATTTGCTTCCCTAAGTCGATCAAACAGCATCTTCAGAGAGTCAATGTGTTCCTCAAATGTTTCGGTTGCTATAAGGATATCATCCATGAAATTTGTTATACATGGATTATTCAGAGGGTCCAATAATTTTCTCATCATTCTAGAGAAGACACTAGGCGCATTCTTCAATCCAAAATGGCAATCTATTAAACTCATAGTGTCCTTCTGAGGTACTAAAAGCTAGGTATGGTCTAACCTCAGGCTTTACTGGAATCTGATAGTATCCTTTACTCAGATCCACTTTTGAGAAATATTTAGCTTTATTTAGTCTGGCAAACAGCTGATTTGTATCCGGCAATGGATCCACCTGTCCTTCTGTAATAGCATTCAGTCTCCTGTAATCTATACAGAGTCTATGTTCTCCAGAGGGCTTCCTTAAGAGTACAACACCGGAACTATAAGAGGATTCACTGTGCGAAATAATTCCTTCCTTCAACAGATAGTCTATCTCTTCCTTCAAAGCTTTCTCCTTAGCAAACGGAATCGAATATGGTTTCATACAGACAGGTGTGGGGTCTATCAGTTTCATATCATATTCCAATAGGTTTGTATGCCCTGGTCGGTCTGTTAACACCTCTGCATGATTATTTAGAACCTGTTGCACTCTCTCTTTCTGAGTTTTTTGTTAAATGTGTACTGATTTTCACCTGTGCTGCTGTCTCACAGGGGTGTAATGGATATTCAAATGATGAAAGTGGTTCCTTTTTCATCTCCATGGCGATGGACAAGGTCAACAAGTGTGTCTCTTCCTGATGTTCTCTTTCCAAATATTTCTTCAGGAGATTCACATGATAGATTTTTTTCTTTCCCCTTCTTATCTATCTTATAATTTGTTCTAGACACCTTCTCTAAAACTGTATATGGACCTTGCCATCCAATCTGTAACTTATTCTGACTCCCGGGAGAAGAAGCAGTACCTTCTCTCCCACAGCCAAATCTCTGTCTTTCGCCTTCCTGTTATAATAGGCAGCATGTTTCTTCCTGGCTTGTTTCAAATTTTCATTGGCAAGTTTCCAGCCAGTTTTTAACCGAGTGGTCAGCTCATTCACATATTGGTATGAAGATGTAATGTTTTCCTCTGCCTTTTCATCAGTCCACGTTCTTAACAAAGCTTCGAGTGGACCTTTTATTGGCCTTCCAAACAATAATGTTGCCGGGGCCATACCGGTTGAACTATGGGGTACCTCCCGATAAGCAAAGAGGGCGGCGTGCAGGTACTGGTCCCATGTATCTGGTTTTTCGTGTGCCAACTTTCTCAGGATCGACATCAACGTGCCGTTAAATCTTTCCACTTGGCCGTTCCCTTGGGGATGGTACACACTACAATGGAAGTGTTTGGCCTGGAAGATCCTGAAAACTTCTTCAGTTAGTTTCCCCTTGAACTGAGAGCCATTATCAGTCAAGATTTGATTGGGAAAGCCTAACCTTGTGAAAATTGTGAGCAATGCCTCTGCCACATGTTTAGAATCAATCGATGACAGGGCTACTGCCTCTCCCCACATAGAACAAGTGTCCACCAGAGTCAGAATGTAGCTGTTCCTTCTCTTGGTTCGGGTGAGAGGTCCCACAAGATCCACGGCAACTCTCTCAAAGGGTGTTCCCACTATGGGCATTTCCCCCAGAGTTGCTGGTGCAGTCCAATGTTTAGGTGCTACTCGTTGGCACTCTGGACAGGATTTTACATATCGTTTGATATCTTCAGTTATTCCTGGCCAGAAATAATGACAAGCTATTCGCTGTCCTGTTGCGCTGATTCCCATATGACCACTGAAGGGAATCGCATGCCCTAGTTCCAACACTTTAGTCCTATATGAAGTGGGAAGGACCAGCTGTCCGTGACCATTGGATTCAGATCCAGCCTTCCTATATATCAGTTTGTTCTTCATATAAAACTCTCCCTTGCCTGGAGGTGTATGAGATTTGGGCAACTTCTTGAAACATGGCTTGAGTGTTTTGTCCTCAGCCTGTGCCTTCCTCATCTCATCTGGTGAGTATTTATTGGATTATCCTCCTCCTTTTTAGACTGTGATCTGGTCTGCACTGTTGCCAATATCACAGGTCTCTTGGGATTCCCCAAGAAGACATATCTACACCCCAATATCAGAGGGTAGATTGGCTCATTTATCACTGCTGCTTTTATGATTCCTTCCACATATCGCGTTTTCACTTTTATTCGGGCGACGGGAAGTGTCATGGTAGCTACATCCTTGGTTGCAGTTTGAATCTCCACTGTTTCTGTGGTGTATTGATCGGCCTGCACCAGGTGAGAACTCACAACGGAATCGTAATCTAAACCGGTATCATATAAACACCTTATAGTGACACCATTACAGATGACATCTTCACACACTGGGGGGTGGTATGGTTCCTGTAGTTCTTCAGGTTTGACCTTCTTTTCCTTTTTCCCCGATGTCATAGCAGCACAATGAGGAGGTTTCCTTCTACAATGGTCAGTGTCATGATTGTTCATCTTACAATTTTTACACCACCTTTTTCCTTGGTTGAAAGATTTTCTTTCATCATATTTCCTTTCATCGAATTGTGGGGTTTTATTTTTATTTTCATACCGTGGCCTATCAAACTGGTGCTTACCTTTGTTTTGATCCCTAGGATCAAATTTATTAAAGTTCTGTGGTGCCCTAAAGTTATCCACTTGTTTCTTTTTATTACCTGTTACCTCTGCTTGAGACCTTTCAGCAACATTTAGCAACTCACCCAGCCTCTCTGCACCTTGTTCCATGAGAAACTTTCTCAGGTCTGGAGCCATGGACTCTCTTAATTGCTCTATAAGGACCATTTCCTTAAGATCTTGGGTTTTCCCCAGAGAAGTCCATTTCTCCAAGTATGTCTCTATTCGTGCAGAGAACTGGTGATAGGTTTCACCTGACAGTAGTTTAGCATTCCTAAATTTTTTCCTATAAAATTCTGCATTCTTTTCATATCTTAACAAAAGAGCCTGCTTTAGCATGTCATAATTTTCCTGATCACTTCTGCTCATTTTTGCAAAAACTTCATAAGCTGCCCCACGAAGTCCCTGAGATAACTTTAAGCTCCACCTTTCTCTCTCTAACCCATATGTGGTAGCTAATAGTTCATACCTATTTAGATAGCTCTCTATATCATCGTCTTTCTCAACAAAATGATCTAAATGAAAATTCATAGCTGAGGTTGAGGCTCCCTGGCTAGCAGTGGCATCAGAGGCAAAGGGACTGGCACCATTTTCAGGAGTATGGCCCTGAAACTCAAACTCCCTTAGTCGTAACTCATGTTCCCTTTGTAATCTCTTCTCCTCCTTTTCTGCTTCCCTCTCTGCAGTCAATCTTCTTTCTTCGGCTTCCCTTTCTGCAGTCAATCTTCTTTCTTCTGCTTCCAATTTCTTAGCCTCAGCCTCAATCTGCAACCTCTTAATCTCTTTTTCAGCTTCTATTCTCTTATCTTCGGCCAATCTTTCAGATTCTAATTTTCTTTCGGCCTCTTTTTCTAATCTTCTTTCTTCCCGTTCAATATATTTGTCACATTCAGCAGTGACATAAGAAATCATAATTTGCCCGTCCATTCCTAACTCTTTCGCAGTCTGTACAGCAGCAGATCGAAATTTTGCCAGGTCGGCCATTGTCTAACAGATAAATGTCTAAACAATTTTATCTATGACTAATTAACTCAAGACAACACAGGCACTGTGAACTCAACCTTATTTATTTTCACCCAAGGATACCTTTTAATTCTTATTATTCCCTGAAGTGAATTACCCCCAATATTTGTAATAGGGAAAGATTCAAAATCCCGAGGGCGAGACCCCAATATATGTGGTAAAGTGGGATGTTATAAATATTTATAGGGGACTTATTGTACTGACTGAGATCAGCTGTGAAGGTATCTATATCTAATAAGAGTAGTGTATTATAGTTAACCTTACTTACTGCCACATATGTATACCTCAGTCAGAATTATTCTGGAATAGTGTGATGACTACGTTATATGTCTAGGGTATGTGTATGATGAAGTGTAAGTCAAAACAACAACAGACAGATAAACAATTTAATTTATTCCACCACACTTGACAACACTGTGACACTCACATACATAAAACACTCTAAGAGGATATCTTAAAGGAGTCACTGATAACTTTTCAAATAACAATATGTATTCAGTGCTGTCATGAATGTATATGTGTCCTGATTCAAATACAAAGGGAACCAGGAATCACAATCAATTTTAATTACAAGTTATATGTACAGAATTTATTAATATGATTCTTATAGTGACATATATTATTAATGGTATCCTATGTGTGTCAGTTGTGTAGTGGTAATATGAGGTAATACTGGTTTTGTTTTGTTCAAGCTCTGTTGGTATTTGTCATCATGACTTCAATAGTTTGTTTATATTGGAACTAGTATTGGAGATGTTCTCAGTTCCTGGTATTAAAACAATTAAATTCCCCTCTTAATTTTAGTTTATAATGTCATTTTAAGATGGGGGTACATAATGTTGAGCTCCATGGCCACACTCTCTTATCTTGCGTGATGACTGCAGTAAAAGACTCCTCTGCTCGTTTACTTAAATGAGTTCTGGAGCCACCCCACTGGTTGCTATATGGACCAAGGAGTATGCTGTCCACCTCTGGCTTCAACAAAGCTCTGACCAGGTGCTGCTCAATAACTTTAAGACCACGGTCCCTGAAACAAGAAGGTTGTACCTTCTACGTCAGAACTAATTTATACTCCATTTCTACACTGAGCACAATACATCACAAACATTGAGTTCAGAGCGTTAGGCCAACTGTCAGCTTCATCTGAAATACTTTATACCAGTATTTCCCTCCCTAATGGTTACTACGCCTCTGCAATTCCAGCATTATTTCTTTCTAGTTAATAATCTAGGTGTCAGTGTACTGTTTGGCCATTCCATGCAGTTTTACTTTCCTCCGACACCTTCTGTTCAGGCTGGAGCACTATAGGCTTTACATCATGTTCGCTACTGAACCACACATATATATATACAGACATAATTTATCAATTTACATTCAATTTTCATTAAAAGATATTGAATATTTCAAGCTTACCACAATTCATGGAAATAATAATAAACAGTTTCGTTGACTGGCAATGAATATAGCACAACTCCGATCTGCCGATGTCCCAGGCTTTATTTTATAAAAAAATATACACTGGTGCTCAACGCACTGCTTCTTAGTAGGTTTATTACAAGATGTGGCAATGAACAGACGCTCTGAATTGTGTATATTCGCAGCTCTACCCAATCACACCACGTCTACACATCTTTTCAAAAAAGTACCCCTTTCACACGTTTCCCCTGACAACACAAGATAGTATTTATAGTCCGACCAATCGTGTTTAGTCTTTCATTTGTTGCGCTCCAATCACATAGGAGTTAACATGGTAGGCTATTTCCGTAACGTAATGTTTTTTCAAACACGTTATAAAAAAAAATTTTATGAGCAGAAATGATTTCATGCTGTCAGGCACCCCCACTATTTTATTTTGGCCATAACTTGGTAATTCCTAGACTATTTGCGTAACGTTTTACATATTCTTTGTCAGCAAACCCTAAGGAACCCAAATATCTCAATTTAAGGGAGCTAGGTGGCTGCGTTCAAAATGTGCATTTTCTACCACCTCCTGTTCACTTCAATCCCCATGTGGTGTCTGGGTACTGTCATGTTTTCAAACGTAAACCCATCTATTGTCATCTTTCCTAATAAGCGTTTTTCAGGATTTTAAAACCTAACTCTGGTATGGGTAGTGAATTTTATCACTGTCGATTTGAAATAAAGTTAGTGCATGTGGCCTTACACGCGTGATGGCAGCAATTGTGTATCGCGCGACGCGTGTTTAGTGTTGCAGGTGTCCCTGCTTTCTGCCTCTCCCTTCTCTCTATCCTTTAGTCCATCTGTCTTTTAGTTACGCCGTGTATAAAATGGAATGAATGAAATATTAAATTTAGGTCATTGATCAGCTTGCGTATCTCAAGGTTTTTCCAAGAAATACAGTACACGTTTCATTGAAGAAAGCGGGTAATAATACAGTAGGCTTTTACTATCAACGTGAAAGCGTTACAATTTGCCGACGAAGTAGAAAACAAGGGGGATTTCGAGTACAGTCATTGTGACAGCACTGTTCTTTACCATTCTTCTTTCCTTTTATTAAATTTATTTGTTAGGCTTTGCATTTACGTTTTAATTTATATATGGGGATTAGAATAATTCACGACACTCTAGAGATCAGAGAAACAATAATATATATAAACTGTGTCTTCCGAAACCAGCTATCAGTTGTTGCTCAGAATTTTGGATAGTCTAAGCACGTTTTCTAGAACCATTGTGGACGATGTGTTAATAGCATTTCGTGGGGATTGTTTCAATTTCTGATTTGTGGTAATAGAAATTAGCATTTACGTGATTTAATGTGTTAAGTTTACCATTATAATTCACTGTGATTTTCTAGCGTTAAAATTAGTGAAATAAAATAACGCGTAGCTATATTTTTTTCCCAGATGTGCAGTTAGAATGTAATTTCCATCACCCGCTTTCTCACATAAGAGATCGTTCTAGTTGACTGATTAAGCACTAGTCACGACTGGTAAGTGACAGAAAAAAATTCACTTTTATTTCATTTTGTGTAGTTATTATAAGTGACTATTATTTATATCATACGACTAAACAAACAGACGCCGACAATTTAATAGCTATTAACGACAGGCGATATTTTGTAGGTGCTCGTATGGATATTTAAATAATAATAGACATTGTACGCTGATCGTTAACGCGAGCCAGGGGCGGGGAGGGCGCATACCTTCACCCGACCTAGAGACGCCGCGCTAGTGAAAGCTGACCGGATAGGAGTAGGCTAAGGACACCGTGTGCCTTTTAAATTTAATCAGGACTGACGGAGTGGATAAGAGAACGTCTTGTCCCCGTCTGTGTACATATATGTAGTTATATAGAAGAGTAGCATTTTTTTCATAAATGTTCTTTTATTCTAAGCAGACCTGATCAAGGGCGACCAGCGGTCTATTTTGGTCCTTTTCTTCATTTACTGAATGGTTAATGTTGATTCGTCTTGGCTTGTGCATCCCCAAGTTCATTTGGAACAGGATTGGCGAGAGATATACCAGAAAAATTTAACTAGTAAATTTAACTGGACTTATCAATACCCAGATATTTTTTCCAATTGATCAGCCCACAGGGGTGGTGCAAAAATAATAACACTATCTGACTTTTGACAGTCGTATTAGTGGATTTATCCAGAAAGTTACGCTGTTTCGAAATCGGCACTTACCACAGAGCCAGCCGATAGGATTTACCATCATTTATCAATACTAACAGTTCTAGCAACCAGATGTTTCCTAATACTGGAAGTATTTTTCTCTGTTTACTGTGAACCACAAGATCTCTGTTTTTTTCTACACCAACTATTCGAGGTGACATTTGTACATCCAGGAATAAACCACCAAAGTTGGCGTCCACCTTATTAATTTATTGGTCGAGGATGGACTAGTGCCAAATTTGGCACTGAACACTGTCATTATATATATATATATATATATATATATATATATATATATATATATATATATATATATATATATATATATATATATATATATATATATATATATATATATATATATATATATATTCAGGATAATTGTATGTCCAAGGGAATATCACCAAGAGTAGGTAAGGAGTGAGTGATCAGCCACGTATGACAGAGAGAAATGAATATTTTCTTGTTACGGTAACTTGTTCCAACCTGGTTATTTTTGCTCTAAAATTTTTTACTTTACTGAGTAGCACTTAGTAGGAACTTTGTTTACCTTACTGTCTATTTTGTAACATAGTGCTAACCTTTGACCTTTGGGTTATTTACTTTTTGGGTTCTTTTCTCCAGAAGGGGAGGGCACATTTATTCGGTTAATTTCATATGTATGCAATTCTGATTTTATTTGTTCTATAGATGTTTGATGTTGTCAAGTTTAACTGATAATAAACAACAAAGAAAACGTACTTTGTGTGTTGGTCAGACCCATACCCAATTAACCGTAGGTTTGCCCGTTTGTGTGTCTTGCTGTCACATATCTGTGTGTGTGTGTGTGTGTGTGTAGTTAAACTTATATTTACATGTATAGGGAGGGAAAGATTGTCTTGTACTAAATTACATTCGCATAGACAGGCTGGACTAGAGAAATTACTCATTCCAGAGACTCATTCCTTAAACTATCATCTGTGAAAATCTATTTCTCACACTTTACTTCTCACGTACTTATCATTTCTCACACTTTACTTCTCACGTACTTATCACGTACTTCTCACGTACTTATCATCATCCACTCTACTCAGACGGGACCATAAATAACTTTCAAACCTATCTAATTTACGACAGTGGTATGTACGGGAAGGAGAGAAACTGATCAAATATAATATTATTTATTTTAGATGCAGTATCATATTTAGGTGCCAAAAATGCGCGTTCCTTAAACCATGATGGAGATTTAATTAGTAAATTTATTATGTTCGGATAAAAAGAATTGATCAACGCTTGGATATGGTGAACAACTCTAAATAGCTGAGTATTATTCAAACTGATTTTCCCTCCCTGTACAGGCAAGTCTCCGTTTCCTACTTTCAACAACAAATCTGCAAAGAGAGTGTTACGTGCAGTCTTTGATATCTTACAATATTATACATTGGTATACTTGTTATGTTCGCAAATATTTTGTAAACAAAATAGATACTTTTTAGTGCTTAAGGAAAAGTCATTATTGAGTTACTTCCCTTGAAAGTTGTGTCGTCTCTTTCGATCGAACTCCGCGGATGAATCCAGTTTTACTGCGATTTATTCTTTGTTTGGGTAGTAATAGATTGTTCTTGCTTCAGAATATCTATGGCCTGAATTTATGTGTATTGTTTGTCTGAGTAGGACGAGTCTGTCTTATATCTGTATATCTTTACATATCTAAGTCGAACTATATGTTCTTTTGTCTCTAGAGAGGTCAAAGGCTGTTCGGCGGATGTGTCGCGAGAGAGGTGTGTTTTGGCTTCGCCCTGATGATGGGCTGTGTTTTTCTATGTCGGCTTGTAGCCGGAAAAAGTGATCTCTATATTTATGGGGAAAGTGATAGTCGTCTAGACCTATCATGTATGCTTTACCCAAGTGTTCATTCTTATTGCCAAGGAATGGCAGAATCATATTTCTGATACGCAGGTAATAAAAGATACTCTTTTGAACTCTCGTACGAAGCCACCGTTTTTCGATAGGTACGATTTTGTACATCTGAGAGGATGCATTTAACTAGATGGAAAACGACTCTGATTCCTAGCAGCACTATATCCTGTAGAATGCAGTCAATTGTATCATGATAGAATCTACAGAGCAATGAAACATTTAATGAATGACTAACTTTAAGACAGGTTCATTATCTGTATCCAAACGTGAGTGACAGCTCACGAGAGAAGCCATCTTGTAATCAAACATTTAGTGACTTTCAAGAAGAGAAAAGGGATGCCCGTATTATCGCTTGATTAGTCCAGAGATCACTGCTACACATGAGAACCCATTGCTAGCGGTTCAATTTGATTATGTGGAAAAATCTGTGCTGGACATTATGTTAAGGAATCTTCGCTAGACGAGGTTAGGTCTAGAAGCCATCTTGGACATTGTTTATAATCTGACGTGCTTTGTCAGTAAACTCAGATGATATATATATATGGGCAATACTGAGTGCTTGGCTACTGACAGTCCATTATACTATTATTCTACATGAGTGCCCATGTAACATTGCAAGACCATTTATCCACTGTACCATGATGTATTATGCCAACCTGTGATTTGTCACTATCTGTGCTGTCGAGTGTGTACGTCCAAATTAAACTGTAGTAAAGGTACACAGTCGTTGGTGTCGATGACTTCCAGCCATACATGAGTGTGAGAAAAGAACATTTGTCAACACCACGAACTCTTCTTATCATTCGCATGTTATACACTCAATCTATGTCTACACACCACTGCGTAGGTCAAGTTGACATTCCATACTCAAACCACGAACAACACAACAACACAGTATTTAACTCTGGTGATGTTCGAGTGAGCTTCAGATTTTTTCAGCATGTCTCTTGCTCAGGGCAAGGGTCTTGTATTATAAGAGTTTATCAACTGATGATGATGACGTCTGTCTTCCAAAAAGAGATCTTATCAACTGGTGGACCAGCTTTCTGGGTTTGACCTCGCAGAAGTTGAGAAGTCAACAGATTACCGAACATTACAGAGTTTCACAGAACAGTTGGATCAATTCTTGTCAATATTAACAGGAAGACAGTATTATTGAACTAAGAAGTCCTATTTTCATCGATGGATCTTCTTGTTTTCTATATATGAACTTTAATATTTAAGGCCAGAATGTTTAATTGAATAAAGTGGCAGTTTGTTTATTTTCATAAAAATAACTTTGCCATTACTGTAAAACTGAGCCTATTTTGCAACACATACTATCATACACATAATTTATATATATTTATGTTTACATGTTATTTGTTTGTATAGTATGTTAGTTTCTATGTCAGCGGGTTGTGTTTAGGTTGGGCGGAGTCCTCACAACAGAATATCCCACGTCATAGAGGGTCCGTTGTGGGCGTTTTCTATAGGTGCAATTTTCTTGATTGAAAATTTGCTGCGACAACTGTTGCTTTTGTGTTAGCTGTGAAGACTGTAATTATTGTTATTTTTGTAATATTTCTTTGTTCTTTAGTTTTGTTTTGATTTGTTTGTAATTTGTTGGTCTACCCTTTTCTATCTTTCAGTTCTATTCACAATTTATATTCATATACTGTGACGTCATTTGTGTTGTTATCCCTTGCAGATTCGGTGATTATTTTCATTGATTTCCCTATTTGATTTATTTGATTTCTGCAAACGTTTTCGTATTGTCAGTCCTATTTGTACTTTATGTATTCTGTTGGTTGACATATGTTTTATATAGGTATATTTCATAAGACACTATTGCCTGTGCACTGCACTTGGATTATGGTATAAACCAGTACTTGATTATTATTACTGTTATACAAGACCTTATTAAGGCTTGTGACCCACAGATATTGGGATAGTGTACTGATTAATCAAGTCATTAAGAACTTGTGGTATTATTATTGTTTCAAGTGATTAGTATTATTGTTAGACATCATGTCTACATTAGAATACTTCATTACACAAGGGAAATCCCTTGATAAAACTGGTCAACAATTAGAAGAATGGGCGGTTGCTCAATATGACAAAGCATTAGCTGCAGAAGAGAGAAAAGCTGCTGCAGAAGAGAGAAAAGCTCTGGCTGAAGAGAAAAGATTAGAAAGAGAAGCTGAGGCTGCTGCTGAACAAAAGAAATTGCAGATGCAGATGGAGCAAAGGAGATTTGATGCTGAACAAAAAAGATTAGACAGGGAAGCTGAACAAAAAAAGATTAGACAGAGATGCTGAACAAAAAAGATTAGACAGAGAAGCTGAAGAAAAAAAAAGCAATAAGAGAACATGAATTTGAGTTAGAGAAATTGAGATTGACAAGTATGAGTAATGTTAATCAGGCATCTAGTGGTAATGGTAAACCTTCTACTTACAAGGTTAAGGTTCCACCGTTCAATCAGTCCAGTGACGATATTACATTCTGGCTGGATAGATTTGAACGTTCTTGTCGTACACATAATGTGGATAAATCTCAATATGCTAATCAATTAGCAGAAAACTTGAAAGGTGAATCTTTGACTAGATTATGCCTTGTAGGAGAAGCAGATAAGGATAATTATGATGTCATTAGGGCGGCTTTGATAAAGAAATACCAGCTAAGTGAGGAAGGCTATCGCCTTTTGTTTAAGACGATGGTGCCTGAGACAGGTGTAGAATTCTCAGAATTCACTGCAAAGGCACGTCTCACAGTTGATCGTTGGATTGAGCTTTCCAAAACAGAAAAAAAACGTATGAAGGACTTATGGATTTGTTGCTCAGAGATAAGATTATGTCATGTGTTAACAAACCATTCCTTGAATTTATACATGAGCGTAAACCCAAATCTCTAAAGGAAATGGAAGAATATTGTTCCCAATATGTCACTGCACACCCTGACGTGACTTTTGGCAACACTAAGATTAAGGAGAGTATGCCAGTTGCTTCAGCAACACCATACAATCCCAATTATTCACACAGATTTCAGGGACCTCAAAACAGATTTGATAAAAAAGGTAACCATAATAGTTATCAAAACCAAGGTAACCAATCATTTCAGGGTTCTTCTTCAAAGAACTGGAGACGAGCTGATAGCTCGCGACACAGGGGTGGTCATAATTATAGGAATTTCCGTAGAGGAAGTAATTATAGAAACTATCCGGGTTATCCGTCTTGGAGTCAACAAGATCATAATTACAGAGATACTCATTATAATGAATATGATAATGGTAACCAAGGGAACTATGACTCAAACCCAAATAGGGGTTACAATAGAGGTAACAATAACTACAGAGGTGATAATAACCGAGGTAGATCTCAAAACAAAAGACATAAACCACATTTTCAGGCAAACTCTGCACAACAAGAGTCCCATGAAGCCTATAAACAGAGTAAAGATAATAATGATGCTAGTAATATGGCATGTGCCGCTTTTGATTTTGGGAGAGCATCTCAGTGCCCCCAATGCAAAACATTATTTGAGCCAACCACAGTGTCTACTTTAAGCTGTGGCCATCCTCTTCCTGCTCTTCCTACATCAGTCGCGCATGATGGAAGAGGTTCTCTTGTCTTACATAAGGGTTTAGTAAATAACAATCCAGTCTCTGTGCTATTTGATTCTGGATGCACCACAATTGGTGTTAGGCAGTCACTCGTAGATCCTTCCCGTGCCACTGGACAAGTAGTCAAATGTGTAACATTTGGCGGCACATTAGAGAAATACTCTACTGCTATCATTAGGATTGCTACTCCTTTCTTTACAGGAGATGTACACGCATGTCTTCTTTCGAATCCGATCGCTGACCTCATCATCGGTCGCATTCATGGAGTCAAAGAATGCACTCCGCAACAAATTTCCGCGTGGGAAAGGCAAAACATGCAGATTGCTAACGCTGTAGTCACTAGAGCTCAGGCTCTTAATATGCCTCAAACTTCATCTACTGAAGATAATGAAGTGCATAACCAAGATGATCCCTTGGTAATTTCTCGTGACTCGTTTATAAAACAGCAAGAAGATGATCCCACTCTGAAGAAATTCTTCATTCTTGCAGCTAAAGGTGATCCGAATAAAGACACAAGTCGTAAATCGTGGATTACAAAGAAGAATGGCGTACTTGTACGTATGGTTCAAGACTCCATTACGTCAAGTCATTCTCAAATCCTGGTTCCCAAGAATTTGAGAGTTAAAATTTTGCAGCACGCTCACGACTCTCAGTGTGCTGGACACATGGGTTTTTTCCCGTACTAAGTCAAGAGTCCTTGCGGCTTTCTTTTGGCCATTGGTAAACAAGGACATACGGATTTATTGTCGATCTTGTAAAGTATGTCAGGAAGTTAAATCCAAAGGTCCACGGCATGCTGCACCCATTCAGGCGGCGGACATTCCTATTCGGCCGTTTCAAAAAATGGCCATAGACATTATTGGTCCATTTAAGATCAAGTCTGCCAGAGGACATCAGTTTATCTTGACGTGTGTTGATATGTGCACACGTTGGCCAGAGGCTATTCCTCTGAAAAGCATTACTACTGCTGACATTGCAGATGCTCTTTGGCTTATATTTTCTCGTCTGGGGTTCCCCGGAGAGATATTGTCAGACCATGGCACTCAACTAATATCAGATACCATGTCTCAAGTAATGTCTACGCTGCAGATAGATAGATCTTTAAGTAGTATCTACCATCCAATGTCTAATGGTATGGTCGAACGCCTTAATAGAACACTTAAAAACTTACTAGGGAAGATAACTGAGGATCATCCTCAAGACTGGGACAGAGTTTTACCTGCGGCCCTCTTCGCTTACAGAGAGGTACCCAATGAACATACAGGATTTTCTCCCTTTGAACTCGTCTTTGGCGCGCGTCCGCGTGGCCCTATGTCGTTGCTTCATGATCTCATAACAGCTGACAATATTGACGATGACACAAAGTCATCCTACGAATATGTCATCGCGTTGAGACAAAAGATTATCGAAGCATGCAAATTAGCAACTTCTTCTTCTGAATTTGCGAAACAGAAGGCAAGGCAATTTGCCAATAAGAAGAGATGCTTACGACAACTTTGTCCTGGTGACAAAGCATTTGTATTACTACCTTGTAGGGAAAACAGACTACTTATTTCTTGGAAAGGTCCGTACGATATAATATCGAAAATTTCCGATGTCGACTATATTGTCAATATTGATGGGAAGCATAAAACCTTCCACATCAATATGCTTACATAATTCCATGAACGTCCGGATTATTTGCAACCCATTTTCCAAGCAACGGACAATTCTCCAGTACAACATGGTCATTACTCATCACTGTCCGTGATACAGGATGAGGAAACAAGTTTTTCAGATGTAAATCTTCCTCTTCCAATGATCCCACTTCATTCTAGTGAATCATGGAAGAACGTTACTGTCTCCCCTGATTTGTCTCTAGGAGAACAGCGACAAGTTTCAACTATGTTGCAAACATTTCAGGATGTACTCACTGACATCCCTGGACAAACGCATGTCATTGAACATGACATTGTTCTAACTGACCATACTCCTATTAGGGTTAGACCTTATCCTATACCTATACATTTTCAAGCACAGGTTGAGAAAGAGTTGGATGAGATGATAGATTTGAAAATAATCGAACCATCCACCTCTGCATATTCTTCGCCGATGGTTATTGTTCGTAAAAAAGACAATAACATACGTTTTTGCGTTGACTATCGAAAATTGAATCAAGTAACGAAGTTCGATGCCGAACCTATGCCTTTACTGGAAGAGCTACTTACTCGACTCTCCAAATCTCATTTTTTCACTAAACTTGATTTGTCTAAAGGATATTGGCAAGTTCCTTTATCTGAACGCGCCAAACCTCTCACGGCTTTTTCAACACCTAGAGGTTTGTTCCAATGGAATTTTATGCCTTTCGGTCTTATGAACGCACCAGCTACATTCGTACGCATGATGCGCCGAATCCTATCTTATCGGTCAGATATCATTGCATATCTAGACGACATCTGTCTTTTCAGCGATACTTGGGAAGATCACTATTCAGGGTTAGATGAATTGCTGTCTACTTTGCGCGAGCACAACCTGACAGCGAAACTCTCTAAAGCCTATATTGGTTTTAGCGAAATTTCTTTCCTAGGCCACCGAGTTGGTCATGGTTTCCTAAAGACAGAGGACCATAATACTAGTAAGATACTTAACATCTCGATCCCTAAGACTAAAAAACAGGTGAGAAGTCTGTTAGGTCTTATTCAATTTTATGGCAGATTCATTCAGAATCTATCCTCTATCATGGCACCTCTTTCTACACTTCTAAAGAAAGGTTCGCCTAATATGGTCCACTGGTCTCAGGAATGCCAATGCTCTCTGGATAAGATTAAAACATTGTTTTCAACACCACCTATTTTAGTGCTACCTACTAAAGATAAGACATTCGTTCTTCGTAGTGACGCTTCATCCACTGGGATTGGAGCGGCACTAATGCAAGAGTACTCTGGAACTCTGCATCCTGTAATGTATATTTCCAGAAAACTTAATGCGGCAGAAAGGAATTATTCGGTTTTAGACCGTGAGCTATTAGCTATGGTTTGGTCGATCCTCAAACTACAGAGATTCCTTCTAGGCGCACATTTCATAGTAGAAACCGACCAAAAAGCTCTTACTGCTATACAGAGTAAGAATTTGAAGAGCTCGAGGTCTACTCGATATGCAATTGCTCTTCAACCTTTTCATTTCTCTGTGCGAGCTATTCGTGGATCAGATAATGTGATGGCAGACATTCTGTCAAGATGCCCACATGATTCCACATAACTATTAGGGCTTAGACGTCTTGATATGTCTAGTTCTATAGTAGTTCCTTTTCTATATCATGATAGATACACATTTGTAATTTAATAATATAATGATTGTATCACTACATAGCGGTTCATTGATGTTTATTCACCGCTGTGCTTTGATGATTTTTCTTCATAAATCATAAATTTAAGATATCTAATACGAAATTATGGTATGAATTTTTTAGGCATCGTGTAATTGCCAGAATTGTATTATACTTTGATGACACCTTCCTGGAAAAATTTACTTGTAGAGAAATAATTTCTCTCAGTTTATGAGACACATTCTCACCAGTCGCTCCATAAGTCGACTTAGCCTCATATTAGGCGTTATATTTATTCCTGATATTTTCATCTACGCATTATTCATGCGTTGTGAGCCTATTGTACGTTGCTCCTAGATGTATTTCAAAAAAAAAAAAAAAGTTCCATTTTTTTTCCCGGGAGGTGTGGTAAGACTGTTACGTGCAGTCTTTGATATCTTACAATATTATACATTGGTATACTTGTTATGTTCGCAAATATTTTGTAAACAAAATAGATACTTTTTAGTGCTTAAGGAAAAGTCATTATTGAGTTACTTCCCTTGAAAGTTGTGTCGTCTCTTTCGATCGAACTCCGCGGATGAATCCAGTTTTACTGCGATTTATTCTTTGTTTGGGTAGTAATAGATTGTTCTTGCTTCAGAATATCTATGGCCTGAATTTATGTGTATTGTTTGTCTGAGTAGGACGAGTCTGTCTTATATCTGTATATCTTTACATATCTAAGTCGAACTATATGTTCTTTTGTCTCTAGAGAGGTCAAAGGCTGTTCGGCGGATGTGTCGCGAGAGAGGTGTGTTTTGGCTTCGCCCTGATGATGGGCTGTGTTTTTCTATGTCGGCTTGTAGCCGGAAAAAGTGATCTCTATATTTATGGGGAAAGTGATAGTCGTCTAGACCTATCATGTATGCTTTCCCCCAGTGTTCATTCTTATTGCCAAGGAATGGCAGAATCATATTTCTGATACCCAGGTAATAAAAGATACTCTTTTGAACTCTCGTACGAAGCCACCGTTTTTCGATAGGTACGATTTTGTACATCTGAGAGGATGCATTTAACTAGATGGAAAACGACTCGATTCCTAGCAGCACTATATCCTGTAGAATGCAGTCAATTGTATCATGATAGAATCTACAGAGCAATGAAACATTTAATGAATGACTAACTTTAAGACAGATTCATTATCTGTATCCAAACGTGAGTGACAGCTCACGAGAGAAGCCATCTTGTAATCAAACATTTAGTGACTTTCAAGAAGAGAAAAGGGATGCCCGTATTATCGCTTGATTAGTCCAGAGATCACTGCTACACATGAGAACCCATTGCTAGCGGTTCAATTTGATTATATGGAAAAATCTGTGCTGGACATTATGTTAAGGAATCTTCGCTAGACGAGGTTAGGTCTAGAAGCCATCTTGGACATTGTTTATAATCTGACGTGCTTTGTCAGTAAACTCAGATGATATATATATATATATATGGGCAATACTGAGTGCTTGGCTACTGACAGTCCATTATACTATTATTCTACATGAGTGCCCATGTAACATTGCAAGACCATTTATCCACTGTACCATGATGTATTATGCCAACCTGTGATTTGTCACTATCTGTGCTGTCGAGTGTGTACGTCCAATTAAACTTTAGTAAGGGTACACAGTCGTTGGTGTCGATGACTTCCAGCCATACATGAGTGTGAGAAAAGAACATTTGTCAACACCACGAACTCTTCTTATCATTCGCATGTTATACACTCAATCTATGTCTACACACCACTGCGTAGGTCAAGTTGACATTCCATACTCAAACCACGAACAACACAACAACACAGTATTTAACTCTGGTGATGTTCGAGTGAGCTTCAGATTTTTTCAGCATGTCTCTTGCTCAGGGCAAGGGTCTTGTATTATAAGAGTTTATCAACTGATGATGATGACGTCTGTCTTCCAAAAAGAGACCTTATCAGAGAGACATATCGACTTTCCCAAAAATTTGAGCGCGCATATTCTTAGAGAGGGATGGTGTTTCAACACACATTCACTTTGTCTGCCCATGTACCTCTTGGGATAACGGGTGAAGTTTGCCTAAAATCGCCTGCAAATAATACAGTCACACCACCAATGAATCCCGTTGTCGCCTCATATCTTTCAAAGTCCTGTCTAGGTCTTTATTAGAACTTTTATGCGATGTTGTGCTCTCATCCCACATGTTGAGCGAACACTTTTGCAGCAATTTTGCTGTGGTACTCTGTGTAGAAATATTACACACAACACCTTGGTCATCATGCCATAAATGGAGTGGCAACTTTAACACTGCATGAGCCGTTTTGCCACATTGTAGCAACGTTGCAGATATTCCTTAAGACGCCGCGCCAGTGCACCATCACCACGAGATCTTATTCTGGCCAAAAGCACATTTATAAAGGAAAGTCTTTTCCGTACCGCCGGGCGCATCTAAAAATAATACCTGTCCTGAACCATTTTTGACACTTGTGAGAACGGTGTCGTTAACTGTAAGTTGATCAGTGTTCAAGCTGGTCTCATATCTACTTACAGTTTGTAACAACGCCTGTTGTTTCCTGCAGATATAGTCGGACAAAAGCAGAAAAATCCGGATCATTTGTTTGCAGAAGACCAAACTTGTAAGGTTTTTTTCTGAGAACGACTGTATAATTTTTTTTTTAGTTTAATTAAAGCAGAATTGTATACTTCATCGCTCATTTATAACACATAAGGAAGTGAAACCCGATGCCTGTAAACAGTAAATACATATTAGACAAACATAAAGGTATGTTTTCAGGCACTCGTAAGAAATAAAGAAGTAGAACACTAGACAACAGAAAAACAACAGACGTGAGTGGCTTACACAGGACTCGAACCCAGGACCTTCCGGTGTTATGTGTTTCGGGTCGCACTAATGACCCGTCATCGAAGCATCATTTTTTGGTGATGCCGAGATGGCAGGGAGGATAATGTGATTCGCTTGCATAGCTAGGCGGGGGTTGTCACACGGAAGGTCCTGGGTTCGAGTCCTGGGTAAGCCACTCACGTCTGTCGTTTTTCTGTTGTCTAGTGTTCTACTTCTTTATTTCTTACGAGTGCCTGAAAATATACCTTTATGTTTGTCTAATATTTATATACTTCATCGCTGTATGGCAATTTTTCTAAAGACTGCTCATGGCGAATTCAGTGTAAAATATCTTTTGATATGTTTTTGTTAGTAAATGCTCTTGCCATAGATGTAATTTGTTTTCGTACATCTTTAGAGTTTACAACGCCATTCAACAGCAAACTGAACGTTATAAATTTCGCCGAAAATGAAAACATAAAAACGCTTATTGTGAGTTATCTAGTGATCTGGGATATATGCCCTCGCGGACTTTTTTCTAGAACTATTAAACTTTAAAAGTCCCTCATATGTTGTTTCGATACATCGCTTATAGTTTAGCCGGCGTAGCGAATTTAATGTGCCGCACGCACGATTTTTTTTCAGACTTGTGCAACATATTTCTTCACTGCTCAGCCTCCTGATCGTACCTTGATGATACATAGCTTAAAACTTTCCCAGGGAAATGCCCAATACGCTGGAGAAAACCGCATCAAAATTAGTTCAACCTTTCTCTAGTTTTGAGGTAACAGACAGACAGACAGACGTTACCTTTACGATGTTTTTTAAACTATTTGTAGAGATAATCGACTTACGTCACTCCGTCGTAAGCAATAAAAATGACAAACAGACAAAAAGGAAAATTTCATTATTTTTTAAAGTCATACACTGTAAATAAATTGTGAAAAAGGCAAGATTTTGCATACACCTGTCCCTAAAAGCTAAACAACGATTACGAAAAACTGTGAAGATGAAGAAAATGAACACAAAACACAAGAAGGTAAAAGAATACCTGACACTTGAGAAATACTGAGTGATGATATCACTACAGGGGCAACAAACGTCATTACATAGACAGACGAGCGCTCTAAGCATAAATGGTTTCATATTATTATTGCTTTACTGTATGATGTCTATATGTTGATGTTATTACTATTATTATAACATAGTAGTAATCCGTCAATAATCGATTTGTCGTAACTCGCGTTCGTGAAAGTCGAGTTGTCGAAAAGAAGAAGGAAAACGCTCTGCATCTCTAAATGTTATCTTTTGATTTCCTCCACTTGCACGTTGCCTTAACTAATTACGCTGTCAAATGTTTTAATTTTTAATTTTTATTTGTTTTGGTGTGTGAAGTACAGGTAGCCCTCGACTTACGAGGGGTTCTGTTCCGACGACTCCGTCGTAAGTTGAAGCGGTTGTACGTCGAATCACCCCTTAAATGTATTGACTTATTACATATTTCCAAGTCTGTATTCCATCATTTCATTATTTTTTAAAGTCATACACTGTACAATAAATAAAAGGGTTAAAAAACGATTTTACGACATTACAGTGCGTCTTACTCTGCTAAAAGCTAAACACTTACAGAAATACTGTTAAAACTGTACTGTAAAAAATGGTACACAACAAACACAAACTAAGAATAATCTGCAACACAAACACACACACAAAAGAATCACGTCATTTAGCAAGAAGTGAGGAACTGAAAGATAAACACCATTGAGTGAGGATCGACTCTTCCTCTTGCAGCTAGAAGTGGACGATTGGGAGACAGTATACAGTATATACACACACCAGTGTAGCAAGAAGTGAGGAACTGACGGGAAGACTCAAACACCAGTGAAGCAAGAAGTGAGGAACTGACGGGAAGACTCAAAAACCAGTGCAGCAAGAAGTGAGGAACTGACGGAAAGACTCAAACACCAGTGTAGCAAGAAGTGAGGAACTGACGGGAAGACTCAAACACCAGTGTAGCAAGAAGTGAGGAACTGACGGAAAGACCCAAACACCAGTGTAGCAAGAAGTGAGGAACTGACGGAAAGACTCAAACACCAGTGTAGCAAGAAGTGAGGAACTGACGGAAAGACTCAAACACCAGTGTAGCAAGAAGTGAGGAACTGACGGAAAGACTCAAACACCAGTGTAGCAAGAAGTGAGGAACTGACGGAAATACCCAAACATCAGTGTAGAAAGAAGTGAGGAGCTGCCGGAAAGACCCAAACACCAATGTAGCAGGAGGTGAGGAACTGACGGTGGTGTTTGATATGGCACACACCGAGGACACCGGCTGATAGCATTACATGGCTGTTCTTGTTGTGAACTCCCCAGGGTAAGAGAAACAGAGGTGACAGAAAGATGAACGGAGAAGGGAATTGGAGACAGGCAAGGAAGGAATAAAGAAGACACGGAGACCTTGAACTGGTGACACAGGAGGAAAATACTGGTGTGAGATAGTTAAAGACACGTGCTCTACAAGGTGCGTTTGGGTAATGAATAATAATAAGATTGGAGGGCTTTGCTTGACAGGGAGGCACGTGTAGTTCCAAGAGCTCCCTTATGAGACAAATAAAAACGTTCTTCTTTCAAGAAATCATGAACAGTCAACACTGTATAGATTATTGTAGTTATAACCACACCAGGGAAAGAGAGAGGGGGGAGATGATTGCCAAGTCCTGCATAAATCCACGTAGAGAAAATCGAAAGGTCCATTCAAACATTTTCCCCAACGAGGCCATTTTGAACAACACAGGGGGGCGAAATTCAATGTGGCCTTTTGTGATCCAGCATAATGCCTGTATGGTTTTTAAATTAAGTTCATGAAGAGGTGAGAAAGTTGACATAAATTATTGTTACTTCCGCAACACTTTCACCGTAGCATTTCGCATTTTATGTTTATTGTGTGGCTTGCCTGAATTTTTATATGAAGCCAACTATGTCAGGTGGGGGTTAAGATTACTCGCTGGAACAATACTAAATCTGGGCATTCGAATTCTGCAAGTGGCAATCACATGAAGTTCTCGCTAGATTGGATACGTCCTCAGCAGAATCAATAATTTTAGAAGACTATCACAAATGCCGTTCTTCAAGTTTTCTGTTCTTAATTCTGGTCTTCCGGGACCGGTGGGGTCATGCAGTACACGAAATATCGAGGCTTACTGCTTTCGAGCTTAATCCTTGTGTTGTGTGTCGGCGTGGGTAAATATTTTCTCATAACAAATTCAACTTTTTCATTCTCCTGAACTTTCCCGCCTGACGTCCTCACAGAAGGTCATCATTAAATGTATATAAAAATACTTTATTTTCTAACTTTTGACATTTATCGCCACTGAACAAAGAACTCGCGATATTTAGACTCATGTTTTGCTTCGATACTAAACAATTTTTATTCTGTTTTCTTTCCTGATATTTCTGTGTTGTTTATGTTAGTCTGACGGAGCATACAAATGTATTCCATAATTAGAAGCCACCTTCAAAAACAACATGTCAGAATGGAAACAAGTTAAGTTATTATTGTGTTTTGAGCATCATATTTAGCGTACGTTCTCGACCCGTTCATGGGCGCATAGGTAAAGTGTTAGAGACATCACCACACTAGGTCTCGGCTTTACAGTGGGGGAGGGGGTGACTGGTTCTCTTTCTCACTGCCTTTGCCTTCTCTAACTTAAGAGCAAAGTTAGGTACCAATTTACATCTGGGTAGACTAGAGCGTGATGGTACCAGGTTTCGAACCCGCTAACTTTGTCTCGAGAATCAAAGGCTCTAACGGCTCCGTCAATTAACACTGTTTGAGAGACTCACAAACTTTCCAGAAAAGCTTCTCCAGTGTTTGATCTTATTCCAGAACAACACAGCCAACAGGCAACAAAGCCTCTTTCTTCATCTTTGTTAGAATACAGATTTTCTGTCGTTCATCCATTCAATACATCCAGTTTTATTCTGGCACGTCTCTTTCACGATTTGTCTTTGTTTTTTTTCAGTGGCGTTCTACCGCAAAGTTTTATTTTAATGCGATCTTTCTTCTAGGTCCCTCTGTAGTGTATTTTAGTGCATTGCCTAACTTGACTATCTGGTCAATTTTGACACATTTTGAGCGACCGATCTGATTTTGTCTCCATATTTGGGATTTTTAAAAATTTGCACCTGTGTGCCCGTGTAAGTGTTCATAAAGTATTAAGCACGGACTGGGAAGGATATCAATTATGTGTCCAAGTTAGGTATTACTGGCTTATAGCCCGCCAGAGTTGTTTATTCCTTGGTGAGTTTTAATTTTGACCCAGGTAGGTTCGTATCCTCTTGAGATGGTGTATTTGAGAGTGATAGTGGTAGTATTATATATCTATTACATCTACGACACGTAAATTATCCAACAGTCAATGATTTCAGTGAGCACCTTGTCAATTTATCAGAAGTTTATTTTGGTAACAGTTGAATTTTCCAACAACAAGCAAAACGGTGCAACAATAGTTCATGTATTTACAAAGATTCAAAGTGAGAGTCGTTTTCATGTATAATAAGCTTTCCTCCCTTGATTTCTATCCAATGTGGAGTAAATGCTCATGTTCATTCTCCAATAATTTCTTTAGAGCAAGTAATTCGTTAGTTGGCGTTATAGTTTAACGAGCCTCTACATTGATTATTTCTTCAATTTTTGGCTTCATTTGTTCTCTAGACTAGGCATGGCTATCAACTTAGTTCACGCTGAAATAAAACAATGTTCGTTCGAAACGTACTTACTTGTGAAAACCACAAATAAAATCTGTTCTCACAGATTTTTATAAAATAGAGATTTCTTCTTGTTAACTGCAAATATCTTGTGAGGAGATAATGGAAGACGCGGCTGCGTTCTTGTTGTAAATCACAACGAGAGAGCTGGACTTGTGACAGACCGGGGGAAGCGCCAAATACTATCCCCGCACGGTTAAAATCACGTCCATGTGTAATGGCTCAATCCATACAACTGATTTCTAAAATAATATTTTCTAGCGTTTTTGGGTAGTGCGCAGTCTTGCTACCCTTTCATTGGATAACCGAAAATTTAATTAATTAATTTATTGGTTACGGTTTTGCTATTCTATTAGGTGTTCGTACAGGGAGTAAGGCTATTCCTATTTGCGTCATGCTTCGCTAGGCAACTCCCGCCAAAAGATAGCGGTGGGCCGCCCAGTTGGACTAGTTTCAGTTTCATTTTTATTTTATCCTATACTTAACGTAACTCAAGTTTTTGTTAATTACGAAATGTCGTAACTGCTTTATTTATTTTCTATGGTAATTAATAGCTAATTGCTATTATTTTATAATAGCTGGTTGTTAGCACGGATAATGCTATGGTAATAGGTCATCCGGCCACACCTGTTCTTTTCCTCTCTCTTCTTGATTCTTCTCTGTTTGTTCGTTCGTTCGTTCTGTTTCTGAGACTCTTTGGTAGTTATTTTATCCTTCTAAGTTTATCTTCGCGAATAAATAGTGTTTTGTTGTAATATTTTCTTTATTAATGCGTCTTTGCAGTAAACAATTGTTAAATATTATTCTTAGTTTTTTTTTTGCCCCAACGTTGTCTTTATGCTAATCAATTATGTCTGTGCTGGTATTATTCTTTTTCCAGATTTCCTTTTCTTTTTCATTTTTTATTTTCAGTTTTTGTTACAACACGATGTTCACTTACCGGCTACATTTACAACCACTCTTAGTGACGTTTTTATGATCACGCGCCAAGACAAGCATTGTTTTATTCATTGGAGCCTCGCTCTGTTGATCAGGTTCTTCAGGCTAAACGACATTAAAAAACTATACCACAATAAAATGTGAACAACACAAAATATTTAAGCATAGTGCCACCTGGCCAGCGGTGTTGCTTGTTTCTTTTTGTTGTTGCTTTTTCTTTTCTTTTTTTTTTTTTTGTCCCACAAATAATGCTAGTTTTCTTTCTCGACTCAGTAAAGAGCCCCATCCCGTTTAAAAAAAAAACTTTATTACTCGTGTCGTGTGGTGCGTATTGGAGTACCTACGATAGTAGTTTTTGCCAGGAATAGCCTATGACATATTCGGTAGAAGGTCTCCAGAAATTGACTCGTTAAGAAAGGATAAAGACCTATTCGAGATAAGGACAAGAAGAAGAGAATGCGAATGCTTTCCACTGGACAGTGTTTTCAAGTGAATTACGGAAAGAGTTCTGTTTCCCCACGACATTAGCTTCTGCTCTTAGATCCCGTAACAGAAAAAGCCCCCATCCTCATATGTAAATATTTAACACCGACAGCACGAGTGATACATTAACAAACTTGATAATGATCAAACGATTAGTGGGTTTATTAATTAAATCTCTACACATATAAGGTTAGTAGTGGTTACAACGTGATGATAGTAAAAGACGATTCACACAAAAACACACAGATGAGATATTAATATTGTAGTTAATTAAATAGAAGAATGAGCTTGTGTAAAGCGAAATGATGATGATCTGATATGATACGTGTTACCAAAATGGTGAGTAATCTACACAGTCCATGTGTCTCTAAATGCTTCACCCGGGTTGGATGGTTCACATGTATGCATAGAATGTCCCAAGTTGTTATAAGGTATGTCGAGTGGGGTATCTCTAAGTCGATGACGTTCTGATGAAAAATTTTGTTGTACTGAGAACGTTGATGATATACAGTCCTTCACTGTTTGTTAATATCTCTGTAGCGTTGACCAACAGTTAACAGTTGTCGTATGAAAATGTCTGTTGTTTAATCTCCGGAGGGTTCTGGCAAGACTGGATATCTTCACGAAATGTTCCTGATACGTAGACTCATTACTTTAAGTGTGTAATCGTGATTCTTAAAATATACTTTGGAGTCTGCTTCATAGAATGCGCTTATGATTGTGTTGCCCGTGGTATAAATATGAGATTCAACTTTTGAGCTCTTTAGCTTGACTACAGATGGTAAGCTTCAGATGGAGCTGAACTTGCTATGAGTAATTAACTGTTAGCTTTAGATTGACTCATGTAGTAGCTTTTGATGGAGCTGAACTTGATTTAAATAACTATTGAACTTGTGCGCACGTGATATAAGGTGACGAAAAATGCTGCGTCCACCGTCTTAATCGTGGGCGAGAAATATATCTTTTTAATTGAGGAATGAAGGATGTCCTATGGCGAATTCTGCTAGCCAAATGTCCGTTTTGATAACTTATTTCTGGTTAGACGTCAGACACGTAGTGTGTAGACTCAGACTTCTGATGTACTGAAGACACACAAAAGTCTTCGTAAGTTTTCACACTTAATATCACTGGCTGACTTTCATTTATACTACTCCTTATTAAAGAGGGTTTCAATTCTATTGATGTTAAATATATTGTGCATGAGAGTGTGTGCACATGGAAGACTGTGATGATTATTTAACAAGCTAGATGAAGGTGAAGTATGAAATATTAATTACTTCCTATCAGCCTATCATCTTAGAGGAAAATTTTCTGATTTTATTTAGTCATGTACTAGGAGAATTAATTGAAAAACTAGCTTTCGCACATTTAGCTTTGAGGTTAAAATGAATAAGAAAAAAGTATTAATAAACTGTATAAGATCTACTAACCTTCTTTTCCCTTCGAAAAATCCTTTAAGAACACAATACACCACAGATATGAAATATTTTATCCACACCGAATTAGTTGCAGGCTCTGCTTTATGGATTTTTCTCTACACCACAATGTTGAAAAAATTGGACTCCATCTGGTCTCTCGTACCTAGAATCTCTCTTATCCATTCTGATGTACTGTAGACACACAAAAGTTTTCGTAAGTTTTCACACTGAATATCACTTGCTGACTTTCATTTATACTACTCCTTACTAAGGAGGGTTTCAATTCTATTGATGTTAAATATATTGTGCATGAGAGTGTGTGCACATGGAAGACTGTGATGATGATTTAACAAGCTAGATGAAGGTGAAGTATGAAATATTAATTACTTCCTATCAGCATATCATCTTAGAGGAAAGTTTTCTGATTTTATTTAGTCATGTACTAGAAGAATTAATTGAAAAACTAGCTTTCGTACATTTAGCTTTGAGGTTAAAATGAATAAGAAAAAGTATTAATAATCTGTATAAGATTTACTAACCATCTTTTCCCTTCGAAAAATCATTTAAGAACACAATACACCACAGATATGAAATATTTTATCCACAATGAATTAGTTGCAGGCTCTGCTTTAGGGATTTTTCTCTACACAACAATGTTGAAAAAACTGGACTCCATCTGGTCTCTCGTACCTAGAATCTCTCTTATCCCCTGTCAGTCTAAAGTGGGTGGGCCTCTCGCTACCAACTTTCAATGCCGTGCTGTATGACAAACAAATGCAAAAAAATCACTCGCCTTCCAACTGTCACAAAGCCCTCCGTCAACTTTTGTTTGTCTATTGCCCCGCGTGCCAGCTTTGTTCTGTGCTCCAGGCGGCGGCCTTTGTTCCCTCGGTCCATTGTCGCTTGCATGCTAACAAGTCCCTTTGTCGTGCCGGGCTTATTGTATTCCATCTGGAAGCAAAGGTTGTTGTTTTGCGGAGAGGGCCTTTGATATCACACTCCCGGAGTCATTGTTGCCGGGTCTACTGTATTTTGCGAGACGCTGACCGTGTTGTTTTAAACAACGGCTTAGACTAATCTTTTGCGTCAGCCGCCCTCTCCTCGTGAAACAAGGTGGGGAACTGAATCAAAAGAATGTATTTACCACCGAAGAAAGAACAAATGTGGTACTCTAGATACCAGTCGCGAGTAATAAAGATTACAGTTTACAGATAAAATAGCAAAACGTGGGATGAAAGAGCACGATGTGGGAGAAAATAAATTAAGAAAGGTGTAGGAAAAGACAGAGCGATAAGGCTTTGCGCTCGTTTATCACAATGCGTTATATCATTTTTGTAAATATTTAGGTAAATAAATAAGTAAGTGAATGAAAAAGTAGGTTTTCTGGTTTTAATTTTCGCTTTTCAGTTCCGTTGTTTTTCAAATTTAAATTATTTTTTTTTAAATAGTGTCACGGAATTGCCTCCCCTGCTTTGCAGTAGTGGTCCAACAGTGGCTCAAACTCAAGATTATCTTATTGGGCCTTCGCACCAGATTACTCTGGGCAGAGTTGTAGATAGAAGGATAATGATGCTTCTTTCTGTCGTAGATTTTTCGATAGTTGGTTGGTCCCTTCTGAATAGGTTGGAATGAGTGATAGTCACGGTGAGAGATGGAAATAAAACATAGACTTCCAAGAGTGAGGTGGTAGAATAGTGATAGATGCTGTCTCTGAGAGCGGAAAATCTCTCTCTCTCACCATGGTCCCATCGACATCCAGGTCACAGCGATCCGATCCTGCTCCTCTGACACTGCCAGCCGAGAACAGCTTGAGAACCGTCTTATACACCGCATGGGGTGTCTAAAACCAGCCGGTCTCAACACTTTTCACACCTTTGTCTGAGGTCACCCTTTCCTCTCTTGCTCTATTTGACTCTTTCCACTCTTATCCTATTCTCCTATTTGTATGCCATATACATTTTTTAATTTCATATTTATTTATCTCCCACTCATTCTGTCCTCTTCTATTTCCAGTCCCCACTTTTATCCCGTTGGGTAGTTTATTGTCCGGTTTCGTTTTTTAGTTTTTCAGTATGTATTGTGTACACCCGGCGGCGGAAGTCGCTTTCTGTTCAGCCACGCGCTCTTCAACAGACAGCGAATTTCGGTTCTTGCCTTCAGGAAGTACCCAGTTTTTATTTTATTATTTTATTAAGTTTTTTATGTGTCCTATCTAGACTTCACTTTCTTTCCTTTCCTGACGAAGGCCTTGTGGCCGTAACGTAGACTATTTTCTTTGTCTTTTGTCCTCGTAAGACGAATCACCTTTTTTCAATTTTTTTTCAAACCCACCCATTCTCTCTCTCACCTATCTTCTACGACAGATCTAAAGTAGTCAGACAGTCTAAACACAGATATATATATATTACATATATTTCTATCTAATCACAGGCACGCACATACACGTGGCGACAGTTAAACACACAGACGTGGGAAATCTATAACAATGGATATATATATTTTTTTTTAGAACGAGCTGACCAACGCACTGATTAGTTCAAGAGAGATTTTTATTATTATCATAAAAAAAAAATCTTCTCACAACACCAAAGAAATACATCAAGGAGAAACATACAAATAGTCATAAAATTTAAGAAAAAAAAAATGCTACAAGGATGATAGCCCGTTAGAATCTTACTCTAGGTTTAGCCCACAGCCCCGTTAAGAGAACAGATGATGGCCCAAAGAGTTATAGATACATAGGGTTGAGTCTAAGAGGTTTCTTTCTTTCTCGTAAATGTATGAACAGAGTTGGATAATCTGATTTAGCCTAAGAAAAAAAGAAACTCTAGCATTTGTAACAAATTCTGCAGATTTAAAAATTTAGGATAGCAAATGGGTGACAATAATACACCGGTAAAATAACACTCAGACCTGTGTACCCTCATTCATTCAGCCATGGCTATGCTCTCACATATATACTCACAACTTTGCTCGTTGCCTCTGGGAACTGTGGAACATAATAATTCTAGGACCTTCACACAGACCCGAAAATGCAGTCATCGACCAAGAAATCCCCAGTTCCAAAAGACGTACTGAACTCTCTGTCTCAGGGAACGATTTCCTTGGGTGTTCTAATTTTTCGAATGTCTGATTAAGTCACATAAATTTTGTCCAGGCACGACAGTTAGCAGTGCACAATGTCATTAGCTTTGGTTTCTAGAATTTAAGGAATGTCAGATCGGTGTCTATTTTCAGGATAGGATTTACTTTGGTCACACCACAGACTGGTCCACAAAATAATCTAGTCGGACAATGTTAATGTTATTTCTTGTAATATTCACGCCGCCAGGCAGAAAATTTACGTAGAGTTTATGAAAGAATTTAAGATCTGGCGCAAAGGCCCCGTATTGATCATTACAGTCTTTGAAACCCGTTAGTGGGATTTAGTATTTCTGTCTAACTCTGTTGGCATTTGCACTGACAGACCAGTGTTACTTGAGAAACCCACGTGGTTCAAAATAAGGACTGTCTATTTCTTCACAAATATGAAACTCTTATTAAACGCTGGCAAGTTGGGTACCACCGCTTCACTATATAAAAATGGAAAGAACACATATCAAATAATTTACATATATGTACTCAATATAACTTACATTTAAAACAGCAAGCCTACCGCTTGACTTATTATTTAAACTTCCGGTGAAATAAGTTATATAAAATCGATCATCGGGAATTAGGAATATGGTGCGTATTCCGTCACTATTCACTGATGTCGCATCTAGCATTTTATAAGTTTGATATAAAATATTCTCGACTGAGTATTTAGCAGTTAAATTAAATTCCTTATAGCTACTTGTTTAGTAAGCTAAAGATATAATTTATTCTGCTTTCCACTGTATGCGTCACTAGAAAAATAATACAAACTATAAATTAAGCACTCTGCACAAAATCTAACTAGTGAAATAAAATCGGCAATTTAACACTTAATCACTTCACAAAATACTAGATAATAATATATTTACCTCAAACACAGCACTACAGGATATCGCACAATTAAGAATTATACGCTTATATTTATGGAAGTCTAGAAGTTCGACAAATTGTCGCAACAAACTAAGAAACTTCGCTTATACAGCTCTACTCTTCGCGAACCACCTGTCTACTGCGATTTATTGAGAAAGAATGAAAATAAAGTTTCAAACTAGGTTTAATATCTGAAACAGACAAAGGATGAACTATTTCCCCAACCCTGATCTCTCCCCTTCTCATAACACCTACGTTTCACTTAGAAGCATGTCGTAACTGTCACCGGTGCGATTTCGCACCTTCGTTAACAAACTGACCGGGAAAAGCGCGTGTCAGTTGCAAATCTCAGACAACCGTCTGCACTGGGCGAAAGCGTGTTGGCAGTTTTAGCACCTACGTTTAGAATGACCAACAGTGAGTGCCGTGTCAGGTAGCGATTTTACACTTCGCCGAGAAATTCAGCCTGGGAAAACGCCTTTGACAGGTGAAATTTGCAGACGATAAGTCGGCCCTATTTCTAAGTATGAAGCACGTTCACAGTTTCGTCCTCTGACGTCTACGTAATAGAATTACGTATCCCAGTATGAGAAAAACACAAGGTACAGTTTGAGAATACTGAAGAAAATATTTTTCGCAAACGAGTGATGCGAAAAATACAGGAAAAAACAAGTAAGGAAAGATAATAAAATAAAGGATGCGGGTGAGAGAATATGAAGAAGATGTAGGCAATTTAATGATATAAAGACCTACGTGACACTTTCTCAAGGGAGTCTTCATAAGATATTTCAGAAGTCAAGAACAATGCTGCATTGGCAGGGCGATTGTTAACTTATATCAGTCCGCCGCCTTTTATGAAGAATTAAGCAATTAATTTCAGTTCGTTCAAGCCCCCGCCCTGATTTGCTCAGTTAAATTCTTATTATTATGGTATAGCTCTGTTTAGAGTGTATTTAGTAAATTAACTGAGACAAACATGCAGTAAATCCAAAATGATTAAATCGACGTTAAATTTGTATATTTACAAATAACAGATTTAATAGTCATGTAGGTTTTAACAAGGTTTTAAAGAAATGAATACCTATTTATAAAAATTTTTTATCATCACTATTGTGATAAGATATAAATGTGTAAAGGAGGTCCCTTGGCAGCTTTTATGTGTTACTTTGCTGCCAGTGACGATTATGCTCCTTCTGATAGTTTGTTTCTTGGTAGACTGATCACGCTCGTCACTGGTCTAGGTTGTAGGGTGCAGCACGTTTCCAGAAGTGTCACGGAGTGTCTAGGAAGTTGGTCGCTCGTCTTAAAGCTCAGGCAACTTTTCCCTTCTTGTTCCTCAGATAGTACCCTCAACTTGTACCACCAACAATTATGGTAAAAGAATAGAAGCAAAACGCTTTCCTGCGTATTGCGTTTTCCGACACATAGTTATGGGTCCCTTTCTTCTATTCCACCATCCTATCTACCTCAGACTTTACCCTCGATGAGAATTCAACTTAATCCCTCGAGAGAAAACTGTCTTTACATTTAAATTGAATAGCTTTATATTTACTTTACATTCAAATGAAAAGGTTATAAGTATAGATAGAATATGTTTACATTAACATCTACACTGATGGAAAAGTGTTCACAATATAGACTGAACATGCTTTCATTTACGTCTACACTGATTGAAAAGCTTTTAAACTTTCATTAATTTTAAAGTGCATATGTTTAAATATACATTTACACTGGTTTAAAAATGAAATATTATAATTAGAATGTATCTTTTCCTCTCTGCTTCATATGGAACTTGGAACTACTTATGATTTTCGTTTTCTTTAAGAAACTAGCAATAAAGCAGTCACCAGCCTTGCAGTGGTGGTTCATGAGTTCGTCATTCTATATGTTTAGGTTGCCAGCCTCAAATGACTTGGACATCCATTTAGCCATTTTCTCATATCAAAATTCACGTGGCAATATATATATATATATATCTTGCGATTCTCACAGTGAATTTTCACAGTGTCTTAAAACTGCGAAAAGGTCAGGTTATTGTTACGGTAGTTTAATTGGCATTGTCTGCTAGAGGTTAGCAGCATGCGATTTTAGGGGTTACAACGTTTAATGTAATGTAAAAATATTATTAGCCTATTGAACGCTGTGACGTTTCAGCGTTGGAAGTCACGCACCGTGACCAAGAGACGGGACCCTTTCTTGAATGACCGTCGAACTGAGAAGACGTGTCCTTGTAATCTTATAGTGTCGGGCATGGAGTGCCACACAGTTATATTGTATTTTATTATGGACATGGGTCAGTCCACTGTTATGATGAAGAAAGATGAATGTTACAGGTTAGTAATTGACTAAACCTAGTCGAGATGAATTAACAGTCCTGGTACCCATTTTGGGGCTGGGTCGACCCAGGAGCCGTTTTTCGAACCATAGTTGATTATATTAGTGCCAGACGCATAATCTCACTGTCGGTCGTTGGGATCACCAACCACGCGTGCATATAGTTATGTCGTTCTGCCTACAGTAATTCAGATTTACGGGACAAAGGACTGATATGCAAAGATAGCTAATTCAATATAGGATTCTAAATTATATATGTGATGTATTCATGATCAACGTACGATGTCTGAAAATGTGTAATAAATGGTTTGGACTCAAAAAGGGACTTATCACATTCATTGAGGTTGACTAGTTCTAACAGTTGTGATAGTCACAAGATTATACACCCATCTTCGCGTAATACACCATCAAGCACGATACAGAAATAAAATGAATGAATTGATGCACTGGCCAATGGAAGCGGAAGCTTCCTTCGTTCAATGAAAATCTTCAACGGTCACACAGTTAAACAGAGGAGGTTTAGCAACAGTGGTGACATTATATATATATAAGAAGAGAAGAAACACACAACCCAACCTCCTCGCAACAGTGGTTGGCCATTGTTTGGGGACGAAAGAACACCAAAAAAAAAAAAAACGGAAAATTTTTATTTCATTGAACTCCAAAGGAATTGTTTACTTTCAATGAACAATCACGTGATATGCTAAAAACGTGACCTATGATGCAGATGCATAGTTACACAAAGCTGACGTCATACTAGTGTGCGTACATGCCAGCAGATCAAACGACAACCTTCAACGCATTCCAAGTTTGATAAAAGATTACATGATCAAGAAGACCAGACGATGGAATACTGTTATCAGCCAACGAGGAGCAAACAGTACTAGGCATTAATCTAGTCCGTTGATGAACTTGACATCGCCGGAGCATTTTAAAGATAAGTCTAGTTTTATGACTGTTGTCATTCAGATAACACAATACTGAGTCCATTTCGTCTGTGCAGGCATGTCTATTCTATTTTTCATATATCTATGTTATATCTGTTTTTACCGTTGTTGTTGTTCCTTATTCGTGGGCGGTATGGCGGCGGATTGAAATCAATTCTATGGCTCTCTGGATGCCCGAACTGATTTTAATTGTTCCTTAAGGCCGTTAGTTAATTGCATTTTAACGAAGAACCCATCGATGGCTTTCCGATGATTTTTGTTCGTTCGTATTTGCAATTAATTGACCTTGCATGTTAGGTGTCTAGTCTAGTAATAACTGGGGTATTCTAGTGTATTTAGTTCTAATTTTTATTCATTTCTGTAGTTATGTTTGTAATCTATCGTGTTTTTCTGATCTGACTATCATTTCGTTTATATATTTGTATAACCGTTAATGAGTCCATGTATACGTCACTAATTTTTGTGTACGCAGGTTAATTTTCTATTCAGTTCACTCTTTGATCTCTCACTTCCGGTTTATTCTACTTAGTTATAAATGCATTTTTATTGTGAAAATGTCTTTGTCGTATGATAATACTGTTCTGTAATCCTTGGTTAACAAATTGTGGTGTTTGTATTCATCTCATCCATTTATAATATAATATTCCAGAAAATATGGAACTAAGTATAATATTAATACTATAATTTATTCATTAATAAGAGTGTAGATGAATATGATTAAATTTTTATGAATTTTAAGGAGGAATTAGGGACTTTGCACCAATTTGCAGTGGTGGTCCAAGAAATGGGCAATGCACTTTATATATGATGATTAAGGCATAATATAATATAATATATATACATATTGATAAAATAATATGACTTCATAGTCTGCCCTGCATATGATAAACACATTGGATATTATTTAGTACACTTTTCCAGTACTAAAAGATTAACTTAGCACATATCATTGATTGAATAATATAATTATTGAGCAATAATACCAATAATTGTTAGGTGCATGATAGCAATTCAGCATCATAAATTAATAAGGGTATAATACATTGGTCTAATGTAATGAGTATATATTATTTATATATTATTGATATAAATTATTTGATGACAAAATAGTTGTGGGACTTACAACTAATGATATTAGGGAGATTATAGTTGGTTATATTGAGTGACAATACTTTGTTGCATATATGATTTGATTGACTAAGAGAGTCATAGATATATATATTTACCATGCGTACATTAGAGTATTACATGAATATGGCACGTTTTTATTATGGTTTGCAGGGTGAAGATTTGAAAATATCTGCTATGAGATTCTTTATTGTAGATGAATGGGAAGAAAAAGGAAAGGCATATAATGAAGAAGAAATGGGAGTTGAGATAAGGCGTATTGAGGAACTGGAAGAAACTAAAAAGATATTTGCATTAGAGGATAAAAAAAAAATATGTGTCCATTAGAGGAGAAGAAGGTTGATGAGAAAAGAGAATTCGTAGAAACTGAAGAAAATATGAGAATACTGGAGGAAAAGGGTGTTGGCTACCCAACAGCTGCCTCTGCCCCACACTCATTAGTCAACGGGTTCAAACGACTGTTGGCTATTGCTGTTGAGACAGATTACACATTCAACGAAGCAGAAAGGACCAAGAAGTTCTTAAAGGACTTAAACATGACAGTTTTGGATAAAAATGTAGCAAATCTTGATTTGACTAATCAAGAACTCATGAAAGATGTTGATAATTCTGACGAGAATAGTGTTGATATTGAATTAGATAAGGGTAATACCGTGTTAGTGACTGATGATTATACGCATACGGATCAGAATCATGGGCTGAAATCTGAGGTTTCATTTTGGAGATTAAAGGTTAATGCACAAGTGGTGGTAGTTCAGGATATGACGAGTTCTTACATGGTGTTGGAGAATAAAATGAAAAAAATTGAACTCGAGAATCATGAATTTAGACGAATTATCAGTCAACATGAAAAATTAACTAATGACAATTTCGCTAAACTCGATACATTGCTCCTTAAAGAGAATAATAGATATTTTGAACTAGAAAAGAGAATGCAAAAGCAGATTAATGCACTTTCAACAAAGCTGAATGCAGTTAATTCATTAGTTATTCATGATGAGGAACAATATAAGCAATTCTGTCTAAACAGGGGAATGAAGATGAAGATTGATATAGGAAAAAGGGAAAATGCGAGTGTATCATTTGATGACAATAATATGATAGATATATGTCATACAGATAATGATAACATTTATGAATTTTGTCTTAGACAGGAAAAAAAGTTGGTTGCTGTTGGTTCAGCGGATGAAAGAGTGACTACATTAGAAACGTTACTCTTAGATGAGAAAAATAGATATGCTGAACTGAAAAATGAAACACAACAGCAAATCTATGAACTTGCAACTGCACTGAATACAGTTCATTCCTTGCTTGGTAATGAGATGAAGAAAACTACGAACTTGGAGAAAATAAATAAGAGGCAGAAACAGGAAATTACACTTCTAGATTTAGATGGTACAAAATTAAGAAATAGAGTCTATGGTCTGCTAGACGTCGTGTTGAGCAAAAAGATACTACTCAACAACACACATAATAAGTCTATTGCACGACATGCCTCAGGTACTAAGTGTGATCCTGCAGTGTCAATACAACCTGTGAAGGTTAGAAAATCATTTCGAGGCAAGTATACCTTCCCTCGACAGGATACTACTGCCAATTCTGAAAATAAATGTTGGCGACAGGACCAGGCTACAACTGATCCTAAGAAAACTGTTGACGTTGTCAACATTGACAAAAACATTACGAGGAAGAATAATAGGTTGAAGAATAATGCTGGACTTAAACGGAACAGGGATAATAATGTTAACACAAATAATTATGATGAAAAAGGTTTTACTTTGCCCAGCAACGACTTGTCTACGACATGTAGGAAACTTAATACCTTTGGTAATAATAGGTGTCATCCTCAGTCCAGTCAGGATGATACATCATCTAATAAAAAGACAGTGTCGGTGTTGAAAGGGAAGGTTAATTCTTTGACAAAGAATACATATCATCATTGTCCACAATTTCGTGACAATGATACTACATATATTGGGAAAAGTGCGTATTCTCGCACAGTGTTAGTGCGAAATCTGCCACAGGATACTACCTGGCAGGCACTTAGAAATTTCTTTGATTATACAGCAAACGTTAAGTTTGTTCGTCTTCTGCCATCATGCAATGGGCAGAATAGACAGGCGATGGTTACATTTCGTAACAATCGAGACGCTCGTTGGGTAATCGAGCGTGATAATGGTGTTTATTTTCATCACCGTTATCTAAAGTTACAATTAGTACCTGATTCTGCGTTACGCAGATAATGGTTTACTTTCACACTTGTGTTTTATTTCTTTGATGACTCAGCATAGTCAGTCATCGGGTTTTTCTTATCTTTCCTAACAATCTAATCTTACATAGATTAGTTTATTGTAGGCGTTTGAGCTAGATGACACTTTCGTACCTACATGTCACTATTCTAATTTGTCTGTTATCCAGGAAGAAGAATCTTCTTTTCCTGAGGTACAGTTGGCATTACCTGTACCTGTAGTACAACCTACTGAATCTTGGCGCGACGTAACCATTTCTTCGTCGGTTACACCGCAACAGCATCAACAGATTGCTGAACTTCTACAATCTTATCCAGATGTGTTGACCGACGTTCCAGGTTGCACATCAGTCATTAGTCATAACATCACTCTTAACGATGATACTCCAATTCGGGTACATCCATATTCTGTTCCTCTACACTTTCTTACTAAAACTACTAAGGAACTTGAACAGATGTTATCTTTAGGAATTATTGAAACTAGTAATTCCCCATTTTCTTCTCCATTAGTTATTGTCCGAAAGAAGGACAATAACATTAGACTATGCGTTGACTATAGAAAATTAAATTCACAAACTATAGTTGATAGCGAACCACATCCACTTCTCGACGACTTACTGCCATGTCTATCTACCGCAACTATATTCACTAAGATAGACTTAACTAAAGGTTATTGGCAGATACCACTAACCGAAAAAGCTAAATACTATACAGCGTTTTCCACTCCGCAAGGTCTATACCAGTGGAATGTTATGCCTTTTGGGCTTGTTAACGCTCCAGCTACCTTTGTTCGCATGATGCGACAGATTTTTTCAGGTAGACCAGACATCATTACATACATAGACGACATATGCTTATTTAGTTCATCATTTGAGAAACATTTTTCGGGTCTTAAATACGTTTTGGACACATTAAAAATGAATAATTTAACTGCTAAACCCACAAAATTACAAGTAGCGTTTCATGAAATAACTTTTTTGGGACACATCATTGGAGCAGGATATATCCAAACACTACCTAGTACGGTTTCTAAAATTTTAAACGTTTCCGTTCCTCAAACGAAGAAACAGGTTAGAAGCTTGTTAGGTCTAGTCCAATATTACAGCAGATTCGTACCTAACTTGTCATCTATCACGGCTGTTTTATCATCTTTATTAAAAAAGGACATGCCAGTGAAGGTGACATGGACTGGTGAGTGTAATAAAGTATTCCTTAAAATAATTGATATTTTTTCAAACCCACCAATTTTGAGACTACCTGATGCTTCCAAAAAGTTTATTCTCCGCACAGATGCGAGTAATTACGGAATTGGCGCATGTTTGCTCCAATATCATGACGACATCCTCCATCCATCCTTGTATGTCTCACGGAAACTGAAACCGCCAGAGGTGAAATACTCCACTGTCGACCGCGAATTGTTGGCAGTTGTATGGGCGATAACAAAATTGGAGAAATTTCTGCTGGGAGCCCCATTCGTGGTCCAGACAGATCAGAAAGCCGTAGCATCACTACGACGGGCGAATCATAAAAGTCCAAAGCTCACCAGATTCGCTATTCTCCTTCAGCCTTTTGATTTCTCCATCGAGTACATTACAGGATCAGAGAACGTCTTGGCAGATACTCTCTCTAGAAACCCTTCTGATGTCGAGTCATGAACAATAATAACGTCGCAGAAACTTACCCAAAAGACATAGCACTATCGTTGCTTTTCGACATAGAAAGGAACCATTGCCTACAATACACGTATCTGCTCACTAAAGACATGTTATATACGAAATGAACGAAATCAAGTGACACTATGTTCGTATTTACGCCAGGACTTTGCTTGGTGTCCATTCATGATAAAACTATTGGAAACAATTTCGTGAATCAAGTGAAAATAATTGAAATGCTATCGAACTAATTCAGTATGTGACATGAACTATTGTCAAGAACGTCGATACTTATTAATTGGAACACTTAAACATTTTTTCTAATCGGAATTCACAAGGATCAAGCCTACGGATGGATCATCATATCCAACGTTAATTAATTTTAAATAAATCGTTGAAATAATGGAAATTAAAATGAAATGTGAGATAAATATTAAAAAAAAAAAGAAATGAAATTTGGAAAAAATGAAAGAAAGAAAAAAATAAAAACTCACATGATTCTTAGATAATATTATTGGATGTAACTATTATATTATATAGTTAATAATTTTGTTGACACATTACATACTACTTTATTATTTAATTGGTTAATTTAGATAGGTATTAACAACTTAGCACTAAACTTAATTAATGTCCAACACACATAACTAAGTTAAATTTATACATTGTTTTCTTTCTCTACTTTATTTCTCATTTATTTATTTCTCTCTTTAACATCTTCTTTCATTTTTCTTGCATTAGATTTTCAACAACTTTATTCTTATTACACACTCAGTATAATTAATTAGTTTAATTTTTTTTTTTTTTTTTTTTTTTTTTTTTTTTTTTGCGTTCGCCCGCTAATACTCGAGGCGAAATCTCAGGTTATTATTTTTTATGTCTAACCTGACATTGATTTTACGTGAGTATCCCTTTATTTCTTGTACAGAGACAGGTGTCCCTCGCCAGTATAGGCAAATAATTATTTCGTGGGTCGGCTCAGGAGCCGCCAGTCCCTTCGACGACACTCCTTCAAATGTCTCGCCAGGTTCGAGTTAGATTAGTCGAAAAACCTCAAACATTTTTGATCCTGTGCCCGACAGAGCGGTGTTGTAACCACTACGCTAGCGCGGCTCCCAGTTTAATTTTAATTCTTTAGATTAGTCTGACGTGACATTTCATTGCGACATATTTTAAGTTAATTAATTAATTAGATATCAACATTAGACATTCTCTTTTAGTTCATATAAAATTTATGTATAACATTTATGTATAATATGATCATTAATATATTAGATGACTGTTAGTTAGTCGACATGACCACGACACTGTTCTAGACAGAACATCGTAGGCCATATGTCGCATTTTTGTTAAATTTTTGATATTATTCATTCAGATAGGTTTTTGAAAAAAAAAAAATCTATCGAATAGATTTTTTTCCCCCGGTGGACAGGGAATTGTTACGGTAGTTTAATTGGCATTGTCTGCTAGAGGTTAGCAGCATGCGATTTTAGGGGTTACAACGTTTAATGTAATGTAAAAATATTATTAGCCTATTGAACGCTGTGACGTTTCAGCGTTGGTAGTCACGCACCGTGACCAAGAGACGGGACCCTTTCTTGAATGACCGTCGAACTGAGAAGACGTGTCCTTGTAGTCTTATAGTGTCGGGCATGGAGTGCCACACAGTTATATTGTATTTTATTATGGACATGGGTCAGTCCACTGTTATGATGAAGAAAGATGAATGTTACAGGTTAGTAATTGACTAAACCTAGTCGAGATGAATTAACAGTCCGTTTTAGTTATATTAGTGCCAGACGCATAATCTCACTGTCGGTCGTTGGGATCACCAACCACGCGTGCATATAGTTATGTCGTTCTGCCTACAGTAATTCAGATTTACGGGACAAAGGACTGATATGCAAAGATAGCTAATTCAATATAGGATTCTAAATTATATATGTGATGTATTCGTGATCAACGTACGATGTCTGAAAATGTGTAATAAATGGTTTGGACTCAAAAAGGGACTTATCACATTCATTGAGGTTGACTAGTTCTAACAGTTGTGATAGTCACAAGATTATACACCCATCTTCGCGTAATACACCATCAAGCACGATACAGAAATAAAATGAATGAATTGATGCACTGGCCAATGGAAGCGGAAGCTTCCTTCGTTCAATGAAAATCTTCAACGGTCACACAGTTAAACAGAGGAGGTTTAGCAACAGTGGTGACATTATATATATATAAGAAGAGAAGAAACACACAACCCAACCTCCTCACAACAGTTATATGGCCCTTCTTCCCCCGCATTTTTTTTGTTACGATGCTAAGAAAGCTCCAATTGTTTCAAACATGCGTGTTTATTTCCGCCCGAAATAATGTGCGTGATGCAAAAGATCACCTCTCCCATATATAGGAATAAAACATCCGATACCTTGTATGCAAACTCACAAACACATCTGTAAACTCATTCGACAATATGTGTCAGATGTAACATCTTACTTTCCTGCTTTGCCACAAGGTTTGCAGGAAAAGATTATGTCATTCCTGTGCACTGACAAATAAGTTATCTCCCCGTAGTGCTATCAAAATTTCAGCGCACCCTGCCGTTATCAGCGATTAAGCAAATACGCTGGGCGATTTTGATGCTACTCTGTTGCTTGATGTCGGCCGCACCTGAGATTAACCAACATGGTTGTGGGTTAATATTGCATCACCTGTCTTCTATCTCAGCAGGGATGGTCAGGTGTCGTAGATTTGCGATAGGTGATTAAGACTTAGTTTGGTCCCTTCTGAATAGACATAGAGCTAATCGATAGCTCAGTGGGAGGTGGAAAAAAAATAGAAATAGATTTCACGAGTGAGGTGGAGGAAATATAGTAGATTCTGTCTCTGACACTCGAGAAGCTTCTCTCAGTCAGTCTATCATCTACAACATAGTTAAAGTAGTCAGACAAATCTAATATAATATATAGTAATATATATATATATATATATATCTATATATATATATATATATATATATATATATATATATATATATATATATATATATATATATATATATATATATATATATATATACCTCCCATACACACACACATAAGTGACTACAATAGACACTCAGACGTGAAACTATGACAATGGAAATATAGATAATTGGGAACGAACTGACCGCCACACTGATTCAGTTTAATTGTGAAGTTTAATTATCAAAATAAACTTCCATCACAACATATAAAATTACATCAAACATATACAAATAGTCATAAAGTCAATGAATTGCTACAAGAATGATAGACCCATTGGTATGATACTTTCCCTTGATGTATAGCCAACAGTCCTGTTAGAAGAAAAGTGATAGCCCCAACGAGTCACGGATACATATGATTTAGTCTAAGATTTCCCTTTAAAGGTATGAACAGACTTGGATACTCTGATCTATCCTAAGGAAAAATATTGTTAGCAACAAAACAAACTTGCATAAAGAAATTTAAGACAGCAAAATGGGTGCCAAAATACAACAATAAAGGAATCACTCAGTCCTGCATTCACTCTATTCAGTCAGCCGTGATCACGTGCTTTCTTTCGTACTTACAGCTTTGGTAGCAACTTCTGGAAACACAATTTTTAGGACATGCACATACAGACTCTCCAATGGTAGTCTTGGCCAAGAGAACCCCAGTTCCAAAAAGACGGGTTGAATTCACTACTTCAGGGAACGTTTTTCTTGGTTATTCTTATTTATGGATATCTGTGTAAGTCACATTAAAATTGTCCAGGCACGAACGTTAACAGCGCGAACAGTGTCAATAGCTTAGTTTTCTAGTAATGAGGAATGTCAGGTCGGTGCCTTCTCTCAGTATAGGACTTTATTTGGTCACACCACCACTAGTCAAAACTCCGTCGGAATGTTACTGATATTAATATTTTGTTTGCCACAAGGGCTGAAATGTACTTGAGGTTTTTCTCTGGAAGAATTAAATCCGGCTCGATGGGCCCGTTACTTCATTAAATCTTAAAAAAAGTTTATATAATGGGTACTCTGTCGTTATGGATGCCAATGCATCTAGATAGGTTTTACGTTATACACCCAAGTCTTCAAGAAAAAATGTTTTTGTTCTTCACAGATATTTCTCCGTACAAAACGCTGGTAGAGTTGGGCTACCTCAGTTTTCACTGAATAAAGAAAAAAAACAACATATAAAATACTTATACATACTATGTACTCGGTTATAACTTACATTATGAACTGCAAGCGGAGAGCTTGATTTATCGTTTAAAACTCCCGTGAAATAAGGTATAATTCATAAAATCAATCATCATGAATTAGAAATACATACGTATTTCGTCAATACTCAATGATGAATCAGTGCAGTTATAAGTTAGTTTTAAAATATTCTCGACTGAGTATTTAGCAGTAAAATTAAATTTATTTATAGCTGCATGAGTTTAAGCTAGAAATTATAATTTATTCTGCTTTCCACTGAAACACGTCACTAGAGAACATAACAGACTTATAAATTAATTTCTTCTGCACAGAAATCTAACTAGTAAAATGAAATAAGCGATTTATCACTAGATCACTCCACATAATAGATATATATATTTACCTCCACACAGAACTACAGATTAATACCACGAACTAGAATCCTTCAATATAATGGTAGTCTAGAACTCGGCAAAATGTTGCCAAGAAACTCAGAACTTTGCAATATACAAGATATTTTCTAGCACGAGTGATCTGTCTACTGCAGATTTAGGAGTATGAATGACTAGTCTAAAACTCTCTCGGGTAGATATATCTTAAACAGACAAAGGATCCCACGTTATTTCGCAAAAACCCCCGTCTCCCCCTCTTCTCTTTCTCTCTCTCTTAACACTTCCCATTAACTCAGACGTTGCCCATAACTGCCAAACGTGCGTCTTCACACCTTCTACGACGACCTGTCTCATTTCTGAGCGATGCGGATGGCAGTTTCCACACCTCGCCGAGAAACTTAGCCGAAGAAAACTCGTGTCAGATGGAAATGCTAGACGATATGTCTGCCATTCCATGTCTATCGAGACGAATTTCACAGTACTTCGTCTTGTCCAGGGACTGACACGATTATGCAATACGATGCGTTACCAGTATGAGAAAAGAAACGGCAAAATCAGAATGGGAAATATATTTTGTCGCAAACGAACGAATGCAAAAAATAAAACAGGAGAAGGATAAAAGAGCGATAATAAAGTAGAGGACACGCGTAGAAAAGAAAAGAATATACAAATGGTTCTTGTGCGTTAATTCAACGCTAAAATCAATTTCTGGAAATTTATTACCCAAACTGAGAACCGTACTTTTTCTTGACTGAAAAAGGTTGATTTCACATTGTGGTTTGGGAGGGCAAGTTAAAAAAAAAAAACAACGTTCCTCGTGCATTCATAGTTGACACGCTTAAGACAGACCCGCCCTCCCCCCCCCCCCCGTATTTTAAGTTTATAAACCAATAAAACGGTATTGAATCAGTTCTACAAGTTAACTGTACACAGGAAACAAGGGAAGTCGCTGCCGTTGCCTTCTCTAACTCAAGATCAGAGTCAGGTACCCATTTACAGCTGGTTAGACTGATGCGTGACACTACCAAGCTCGAGAGGTGGGGGCCTACGTAACTATAAATGCGTGACACCTGTTCCCTTCCTCGCTGCCGTTGCCTTCTCTAACTCAAGATCAGAGTCAGGTACCCATTTACAGCTGGTTAGACTGATGCGTGACACTACCAAGCTTTAAACCCGAAACCCGGTAACTTATTGCGGTAGTGGAGTGTTAGAGACTTCACTACACTAGGTCCAGCATCGAGAGGTGGGGAGACCAGTTTCCTTCCTCGCTGTCTTTTCCTTCCCTAACTCAAAGTTAAGTACCCATTTATAGCTAGGTAGGCCCCAGCTGTAAAAGGGTACCTGACTCTGATCTTGAGTTAGAGAAGGCAACGGCAGCGAGGAAGGGAACAGGTGTCACGCATCAGTCTAACCAGCTGTAAATGGGTACCTGACTCTGATAGGGACTTGAAAGCTGATGATGATGATGATTATGATGACTAGCAATTGCCTAGACTTAAGGGTCTTTTATATTTGGACATGCGCCCTAATATAACCGACTAGGTTGAACGGGACGCGCCTCACCAAAACGAGACAAAAGTGTAAAAAAAAAAAAATTCGAGTAAGTTGTATTTTTTCCGGATTACAAAAAAAAAAGAAAGGACGGACGGGGTGGGTAAGAGATTTGTGACGTCGCGTAAGTGGGTGGCAAAAAATGTCACCTAGACTGCGACTGGATTCAGGTGAGAAAAAAAGAAAAAAATTGTAAGAAAAGAAATGTAAGAAATAGTACGGTTCTCGGTTTGGGTAATAAATTGCCAAAATATTAATTTGACGGTGAATTAACGCACAAGTACCTAGAAAATTTATTGATCATAAATCTCTATGCGACATCAGGTAACAGACAAGATGAATTAACACTGAGAGGAGTGTAAGAATGTTTGAAAATTCAAAATATCTGCTACATAGCAGAGAAAGGAAGAGAGATGCCTACCATGGAAAAGCACGTAAATAGTCAGTACAACAAATGTCCAGGATACTGCCGTAGTGAAGCAGAGATCTACCCAAAAATATGTATGTGACAAATAATCACCACCTCCCCCAACCATTTTTTGTGTGCATAGTTCTGGATCGCCCGTTTTAAAAAGAGTCTGCAGTGTTGGCAGGTACATCAGGGCAAGACTGATATGTTCGTTAAAGCAATATTGATATATTTGTAAAATATGTAAATGCAGTGTAAATATGGATGGTGAAACTTGCACAATAAGTAAACAAACAAAAATATCCTTTGAGGCAGTAGAGATGTGGAGTTCTAAAGAAGAATATTAGGTATTCCACGACAAGCTGACAAGGCAAATGAAGATGTCCTGAAATATACCAACGTACTAAGAGAGCTTTTTATTCAATTTAAACAAAATGAAAAGCTGAACATTGAATTGTGAAAACGGGCAAAAATTTATGGAAAGGGAGATAGTGAGCGACAAAGGGAGACAATATTGGATAATTTAAAATCATAGAGAGAAAAAAAAAAAGACAACAGAATTTATAAACATCAGTAAGAGCATGCCCATAATGTATCAACCATTTCCTGCATAAACTTGATAAGGAAAAGATTAAGATAAAACCTTCAAGAAGAAAAACTTACGGAACGTTTTGAAATAAGAACTGGAGCGTGACAGGGATGCCTCTTATCACAATGTTTGTTCTTACGGGCGTACTTAAAGTATTTGGGCCCCAGGACGGATCCTACCTTTGGCACCCCTCACCTCATATAAAGAAACACACTTGCAAGTATATATTGAACATTAAGTAGGTCTACTCTCATAATAGTGTCTGATGGCGCCCTCTCCTGGCTGTCACCCGGAGCGACCCGCCTCCTTCTACACCCGCTCCCACTGGCTTGGGCTATAAACATTAAAACTTAATCACCTGAAATGGAATTCAGTAGATTTTAACAAACCAGGTAAGCGTTTAAGCTTTGGCTCTTCTTTCCCTAAACCGTAACCAGATGTAAGATAACATGAGAATTCATGATGAAAAGTCACGGGATGTGGATTTGAAAATACACAGAGAAAGATTATTATAATAAATGGGGAATCCAGATTACACTAAGAGAAACGTCAGCGCAAGATGTGGACTCACATAACTTCCCAGCAAAATAGTTGGAGGAACGGATAATGCAACATACAAACGGTAAGCGGAGCTTTCCTTGTTTTGCAAATTACAGTATATGGAAATCAAAAGAAATGAAGGCCAACACAAAAATACGAATTTTGAAAATCCCAGTATGAAGAACAATAAAAATGACAACCAGGATGTTACAGACTTTCAAAAATGAGTGCTTGTATAAAATAGGATTACAATGATATAAGAAGATGGAACATTGATGGAAAGGACTTGAGAATAATAAAGAATATGTACTGGGAACAAACAGCAGCTGTAAGAATTAACAGCCAAATAGGAACGTTTCAGCAAGTAAAAAAGGGTGTCAGGCAGGGAAGTGTTCTGTCACCGGATCTGTTCAATCTGTACAGTGAAATTATAATGAGATCTCTAGAGGACATGCCAGGAATATCATTCGGCGGACATAATATAAACAACTTGTGATACGCTGATGATACAGTCAATAGCAAAAAGTGAAAAGGAGCTGCAGGAAATGGTTGATACAAGTGATAGAAAGTGAAAATAAAGGCCTTAGCCTTAATAGTGTAACCACGCCATCTTGTCATCGTCATTGTCTCTGTGGTTCACTGCCTTTTTACCACATTATCTTCAAGAAGAAGATTTATTACTAGGCCACAATAAAGCCTAGAAATAGTTGTGTGTTATATTTGTGTTTTCGCTCTTTCTAGAGCATCTAAGGCGAGTATTATTTAAGTGGCCAAATTATTGCGCGCGCGGACTAAGTTGAGTGATTAGGCTTAGCGGCTTATATAAAGAAGTGCCTAGCCGGCGAACGGGCCTATTTTGCAAGAGCCGCCCAGAGAGAACAAACGAGGCGCCCTGTGTGGGTAGCAGGTGGACAAAGAAACTAGAGCACGATTAGCAACTGAGCACTGGCTGGGTGTTTTGTTTTGTTTTGTTTACTTTGCTTTATTTGTTTAATGTTTGCTTCATGCGCTTGGTCACTGACTGGGTTGTATGAATAAATACAGCCCCTGCCTTAAGAATCAGAATTTTATTGTTGATCGGGTCGGTTGCGAGTGTGCAAGAAGGTGATCGCACAACAGCATCATCATCATTTCGCCCACCCTATCACAATTGGCGTCGTCGACAGGATAGGCAGACAGTGACACCGAGCAAACAACAAACGAGCAAATATTATATTGTAAACACCCAGCAGTGCGGTCTTGCACCAGGATGGCTTCAAGGAGTACACGTGTTCCGAGCAGAGGGGAGTGCGGGTATGCAGATCCAACACCAGTAGTGTAAAGTGAGATCCAGAGCAATGCGCCTGTGAAGGTAATATACGTGAAGATGCCGGAGGTACGGCGATTTGGTGGAAAGGCAAGTCCCACTTGGCAAGAGTTTTTGAACGACTGTGACGATATTCTCAATACAATAGCTAAATTAGATAATATTGTAGAGCATAAAGTCAAAAATAAGATAGAAAATAAAAATTGAGTCCAGCGGCTTATTCGCCTACGCCAGCCCGCCTGTCGGTGCTAGGCGGGGTTGTCGCATGGAAGGTCCAGTGTTCAAATCCTGGGTAAGCCACTCATGTCTGTTGTTTTTCTGTTGTCTGGTGTTCTACTTCTTTATTTCCTGCGAGTGCCTGATAACATACCTTTATATTTGTTTCATATTAATTTACTGTTAACAGGCCTCGGGTTTCCCTTCCTTATGTGTAATAAACCTAACAGCCGAATGAAAGATACTGTCTTTTCGAAAAATTCGTCCTTGAGATTAAATGTAACACTTTTGCAAGGTCAAGTCGAATTGCCAAGACGAGAGTGAAAGAATAAAAGAATAAAAGAGGGGAGGGATGGAAAGACAGAACTTAGAGAACGCCGTCTCGCGTGGATTTCACAAAAGCCAACTCGAGCAACATAGTCTTGGGCATTTTTCAAATTACGATACAAAACTAAAAAATGTTCGTCAATTGGTCATGTAAACAACCTTAGCTCTTATCAGGAATGACGTAATTCTAACGTACTACGGAAGATTCTCGTATTTAGGTTGAAAATAGTTAGAAAAAGAATGGAACAGGTGGTAGTTTCTAGAATTGAAGACTAACATAGAAAAAAATATGGAATTATGAACCATAATACATAAAGCCATAAAAATCATATATTCGGATGCCTTATAATGTCCTGATCAATAATATGGTGTCAGTTACCCACTAGTGCAAAAAATAACCAAAATAATGGCAATAATATTATGTATGATAAGACGGACTGACGAGAAAAAAGATCACGCCTGCTTAATTTTTTTCATAACATATTTTGAAAAAAGCTTTGGGTAAATAGGACTAAAAGGTACCAAGATTTTGATTGGCTGTAGTTTAAAGGAAGGCGAGAGGGAATTGGTTAACCTAACAATAAAAATATACTTGTAGTAGTAAAAGTAGTATTTTGAAAATTGTTTTTTTAAAGTTCGATTTAAAATTCATAGTCGTCTGCTTCTATTGGCCAGCTTAGTTGATATTGAGGAAAAAGTGTTAGCATAGGACGCCATTTCTTTAAAAAATCTTGCCACGAGACGATGAGACCAGAAGTGTAATTCTAAATACAAATATTATAAACTTCTGGACAGGGCAGTGATAACTTGGGCCAGATCTGCCAGTCATCGTTGTTTGTGTGTAATATTCATTGAAATTGTGGTAAGATTGAATTTATTCACCATTTTATCTAAAATAAAGTTTGATTGTGAGATACTAACATACGACTGTAAGTAAGTGAGTCGATGGCAGACTTAGGCAAAGCCTAGAGATTGATCCATCATATGATAGCCTATCAGAGAGGTGTAGAACTACAAAATTATATATGATTGTTATCAAGGAGCATAACACCTATCCTATTGTATGGAAAAAGATTACTGTTGGAATTGCAGAGGCGTTGTAACCATTAGGGGAGAGGAATACTGGTATACATTGTCACTTCAAAATATAATGGTACAATAGGTTGTCATTAAGAGCTGACCCTATGCGTTTGTTTGTGCTATAATTATAATTAACTGTGGAATAGTATTGTATACTTATTATAAAGAAGGATGCATAACCTTCTTATTTCAGGAGTTTTGTGGCCCTGACAGTCACATAAAACCAGGCTCGTGGGAACTGATTGATTCCTGACTTTGTTGCATAATTCGGGCACGTACTGGAGGCCATTGTCTTTTATGAAGTGAACCAGATGGTCCATCGAGCCTAGGACAAGACTTACCAGGGTTCTCATTCGAAGTTAAGTGCCCGTTCTGGGACCGAGAGTCTCAACCTCTATGAACCTCAGTTATTAGAAATAAAACTGACAGTATCTGTGGTGAAGTACAGTGATGCAGCGATGAAATCATAAATTATATGTAATAAAGTCATAATTAGTAAAAGTTGTAACGCGTCTTCTTCCCTGCGCCAGAAAACGCATTGATTTAAGCAGGACAGAACATAGTGAGAAATCTTATCGCCGCGTTGGTAGTATTAGCATTTATAACGCGCCCGTCAAGGGTTAACGATAAAAATTTGAAAATTCTACTAGCGTAGGGTTCCAGGAAAGATAGAAAGAATAAAACACACGAACGCATAAGATTGAGAGAGCGGACACCTGCTGCCGGCTTGTCAAGTGTTAGAAGCTTGAATTAGCTACTCGGGCCAACAGTGCGAGACGAGGCCGTTAGCTTGTGACGAAAACGAAGTCGCAAGTTTGAAAATTTAAAAATACCCCGCTAGCCCAATACATTTCTAACCACAGACACTGTGGATATATATATATATATATATATATATATATATATATATATATATATATATATATATATATATATATATATTTATATATATATATATATATATATATATATATATATATATATATATATATATATATATATTTTTTTTTTTTTTTTTTTTTTCTTAACCAGCGGCACTTGGGCTTTCAGCCCTTCGGCCCAATGACATGTCATTGCGAGGCTGGGGAACCTGAGGACTTTCCTTCCAACCCGGTCAGGAGCTTCGCTCCTTCCCATCCACAGAGGGTTTATCACAGGAGCCGTTCAGGCTATTCAGTAAAATTTCCGGCCGTAAACATTTCTTCAAACGCCGACGCCCGGGTTTGAACCATGAACACCTGGTCGCCAGTACAACGCCGAAGCCATTACACCAGCGCGGCTCCATATATATATATATACACACACGCATAATTACTTCCTATCGGGAAAAACGAAGATCTGAGGCGATTTTTATAACATTCAAGTAGTGGAAACTTAGAAAACAACGAACACCAAAATGGAAAATATATTGAATTCTTTATTACTAGGTTTGTGATCATAAAAGTTGGCTAGTCTAAGAGCTGGTCTTGTCCTGATAAATAATATGCTTTCGAATCAAAAATCCGACAGATAGAAAGAAAGTTATAGGCAAAAGACGGTATTTGTTCGTACAGACAGACCAACACATGCTCGTTTGGACTTGCACTAACGGTGACTTTTTTTGACGCGTCCTTGAAGAAGGCAGGAAAAGGTTACATGCAGTCTGTTGTAGAAAGGGGCAGAAAAGGGGGAGAAAAATTATGGGATGGCTTAACATCAAAATATCGGAGCCGCGCTGGTGTAATGGCTACGGCGTTGTACTGGCGACCAGGTTTTCATGGTTCAAACCCGGGCGTCGGCGTTTGAAGGAATGTTTATGACCGGAAATTTGACTGCATAACCTGAACGGCTCCTGCACATAAATCCCGTGTGGATGGGAAGGAGCGAAGCTCCTGACCGGGTTGGAAGGAAAGTCCACTGACCCCCCAGCCTCGCAATGACATGTCATTGGGCCTGTAGTGAAATTGACAGAGATACAACGGTAAAATCCCTCCAAAGATAACATTTAAGGATAAAAACATAATGCGTAGGCTGCGAATAGTACATGATCGCCTAGACCGCGGGTCATCATCCTCCATAATAATTGACTTGCTAAACAGGAGGGGAACGGCGGATCAAAAAGGAAAAAAATATGACTGGAAAGATTGCGTGAGACTAGAAAGGCTAAGGAGACGCAATTGGGGGGGAAACGGAGAAAAGTCACGTTTCCCAAGTTGACATAAAAAGTAAGCAACTCGACAGAAGGGACCTTAGATATAATACGCCACAGTCATTTATTGGACGCTTTTGCAATACCAAGCCCTTGATTTGAATTCAGCGGCTAAAACGCAGATGTTTGGAATATTACAAAATTTAAAAAGTACTTTTTTCTTAATATTAATGTTAGGAATATAAAAATTAGCTGGCCGGATGGCCTATTCTGAGCAGTGAACTAATATGTTCTTACTTTTACAGACGGATAGATAATATTGAAGATAATGACAAAAGACAGTGTTGTTCACATCATCGACAGACTGTATTGAATCTAAAAGTGTCGCTAATTGCACAAAAAAACACGACCTCGAAACGCAGGTGTTCAAATCTACGTAGTATGGAAGAGAAGGGATATTTGTGGTGGCTGTGTCTAAAAATAACTTTTAACGACAAAATTTTGGAGGGGAGAGAAAGGTTGGTTCAAAAATCGAGTACATTTTGTAGAAACACAAGTAGAGACGGACAGACTAACAGATAACCATCCATACTTGACTGAAGCATGACTGAAATGACTTTATGGTAGGAAATTTGAATTTAAAATAAACCTAGGCAGTGATTGGCCACAGACAATCATATCATTAGCGCTCAGACGCGAAAGTGGGGCCATTCTTCAATAGTTGTTCAGTGATAGACACAGATTTTAAAGTGTGGTGATTTCCATATGAAAGAAAGTGTAAGAAATTTAGGGACGCCATACTATAGCCAGCAGCTCAGCTGAGTTTTGCTAGCAGTTCTGTGTTATTTATTCATAATCTGGTAAGATTGAAATTATTTCCTTATATATTTTGAATATTGTTTCATGTTTGAGTGATTTGATACTGCCATATCGAAATCTAGCCTTACAAACAAGTAGGGATTTGCTCTAGACCCCCCGCCCTAGTCAGGGTCTAGGGACCAACAATGTACATAAACTCCAACAAGGATTATGCAAGACAGATCAAGTGTTGAGAATAATGAAACATATTACCTATCCTCTTTTAGAGCAGAAAACTAATAAATATTTTTCAGAATCTATAGTCTGGGAGGATCTATCTGATGTAAAACCACCATGGTAAATGTGCTGTTTGGTCAGAGAGATCTGACCTGTCTGTATGATGTGGTTGTTGTGTCAGTGTTGTGTCCAGACGTGGGTAGAGAATAGATTTTGACACATGGCCCATACTTTGATTGCAGAGCTGCGAGTTTCTGTTGTCAACCAAGCAGTGACTATTCAGTTGGTGACTTTACTCGAGTGTATCTGTGCAGTACTTGTGACAGAGACCACCATTATTGCCCGCCAGCACAGAGAGGTGGGACCACCAGATTTCAGCACCAGAGCTACAACTAAAAGATGAGTGAGCCTCTGGTCTGCTGGACATTCACCAACCCCGTTTAGTTACTAATACCCTCATAAAAATTTCCACCATTTTCTGGACACTGTGTAGTCAATATAGACAGGTGTGATGAGGCCACCCCAACAGCACAAACATTAACTATCCTCCCAAGTAGATGACTACTAGAACATTTTAATAAAACTACTAGTATAGTACATATATATATGTACACTATTGCATTTATGATATAATATTCCATGCATTTCTTTCATAATCTCTAAATCCTTTTAAGTTCTGGTCAACCTAAAAAATTGATCCAGAACAAAATAAATGTAATATAATTTTATCAAAAATTTTACACACGTGAGTTAGTTCAGTGTATTTTAACATTTATTAATATTATTAGTCTTGTTAAATATCTGTGGGTATATCTATAACCTATTACACCACACTACATATCATAACCCTAGACACTTTACGTAGCCACATTCATAAAAAAAAAAATTAAGTGTGAGGTCGTAGTGGTAGCAAGAAAGGCCTTCTGACAATTCTCAACTACATTTTATCTCAGGAGCCTTCACAGCTGGCCTCATACAATTACATTTAGTAATATCAACATCATACAATACCATCAACACCACTACATATATTGGGGTCTTGTCCAGGGGATAATTAGCCCAACAGTAATATTAGGATCTCCTGGTGGGAGAAATAAAAGTAGGGAAATAAATTGTAAAATTCCCTTTAACATTAAAAGTGTCCCTGCAGATAAAAGTTGGTGAATCTTCACAGCCAGTAATAATTAATTAGTTAACTGGTTAGTTAGAATTAGTTAGACTATAGTCATAAGAAGTACTTAGTGTATTTACTGGTTAGAGATTTAGCTTGTATATTATTATATTGTCTCAAAAGTATGGCGGAGCTGGCAAAATTTAGATCAGCTGCTGTGCTCACCGCGAAGGAGATGGGAATGGATGGTCAAATTTTAATTCAATACGTAACGGCTGAATGTGATAAATATATTGAACGGGAAGAAAGGAGATTAGAAAAAGAGGCTGAAAGAAAATTGGAGTCTGACAGGTTGGTTGAAGAGAAGAAGTTAGAGGCTGAGACTAAGAGGCTGCAGATTGAGGCAGAAGAAAAACGACAGCAAAGGGAGGCAGAAGATAAAAAGGCCGAAAGGGAGGCAGAAGATAAAAAGGCCGAAAGGGAGGCAGAAGATAGAAGGTTGCAGAGGGAGCACGAATTACGACTAAGGGAGCTGGAATTACAAGGCTAGGCTCCTGAAAATGGTGCCAGCCCTTTTGCCTCAGATGCTACGCCCAGTCTGGGAGCCTCAAACTCAGCTATGGGGTTTCATTTAGACCATTTTGTTGAAAAAGACGATGACATAGAGGGGTACCTAGGACGTTTTGAGTTATTAGCTACTACATATGGGTTAGAGAGAGAGAGGTGGAGCTTAAAGCTATCACAAGGATTGAGGGGTACTTCGTATGAAGTATTTGCTAAAATGAACAGGGAAAACCAAGACAATTATGACATGTTAAAGCAGGCTTTGTTATTAAGGTACGAGAAGAATGGTGAATTTTATCGTAAGAAATTTAGAAATGCCAAACTGTTGTCTGGGGAGACATACTGTCGTGAAATATTCTAATCCACATATATAAATTATTAGGTAAATATAAAGCCTAACAAATAAAATTAATAAAGAGAAGAGCAATGGGAAAATAACAGTGCTGTCACAAAGAATGTACTCGAAATCCCCCTTGTTTTCTGCTTCGTCTGCAAATTGTAACGCTTTCACGTTGATATAAAAGCTTACTGTATTATTACCCGCCTTCTTCAATGAAACGTGTGCTGCATTTCTAAGAAAAACATTGAGACGTACTGCGTAATGACCTAAATTAATCCTAACATTAATTATACTGCGTTACCAAAACGAACGAACAGATGGACAAAAGGATAAAGAGAGAGGGGAGGGCTGAAAATCAGGAACGCATGCAACACGCGTCGCGCGATACACAAATGCTGCCATCACGCGTGTAAGTCTACATGCACTAATTTTTTTTCAGACGGACAGTGATAAAATACACTACCCTTTCCCAGAGTTAGGTTTATAAATCATAAAAAACTCTTATTAGAAAAGATAACATTAGATGGGTTTACGGTTGAAAACATAACAGTACCCAGACAGCACATCTTCGAAACAGGAGGTAGAAGAAATTGCATATTTTGAACGCAGCCACGTAGCTCCTTTAAATTAGTATTTTTGGGTTCCTTAGGGCTTGCTGACAAATAATATGTAAAAACGTTACGCAAATAGTCCAGGAATTAATAAATTATACCCAAAATAAAATAGTGAGGATGCCTGACAGCATGGAATCATTTCTGCTCATAAAATTTTTTTTTATAACGTGTTTGAAAAAACCTTACGTTACATAAATAGCCTACCATGTAAACTCCCCATTGATTGGAGCGCAACAAATGAAAGCCTAACCACGATTGGTCGGACTATAAATACTATCTTGGTTGTTAGGGGAGACGGGGAAAGGTAACATTTTTTCAAACACTTGTCGAAACGGGCCTCATTGGTCAGACTCGCTGATATACACACTTGGGAGCGTTAGTTCGAAACCACTGTTTAAATACACTTGATAAAGCATCAGTGCGTTGAAGCCAGCTTATATTTGGCTCAATAAAAGCCTGGAAGATAAGCAGATGGGAATTTGTGCCAGTTTGTGCCAGAATTCATTGCTAATCAACGTATCTGTGTTTATTCGTATGAATTGTGGTAAGCTTGAACCATTCAATATCTTTTAATGAAAATTGAATGTGAATTGTTGATTTATGCCTGTATATATATGTGTAGTTCAGTGGCCAACGTGAGGTAAAGCCTGTAATGCTCCAGCCTGAACAGAGGGTGTCGGAGAGAAGTAAAACGGCATGGAATGGCCAAACAGTACACTGACACCTGGATGATTGAATAGAAAGAAATAATGCTGGAATTGCAGAGGCGTAGTAACCATTAAGAAGGGTAATACTGGAATAAAGTATTTCAAATGAAGCTGACAGTTGGCCTAATGCTCTGAACTCAATGTTTGTGCTGTGTTGTGATCAGTGTAACAAGAGAGTTTAAGTTAGTTATGAAGTAGAAGGTACATCCTTCTTGATTTCAGGGACAGTGGTCTTGATGGTACTGAGCAGCACCTGGTCAGAGCTTTGCTGAATCCAGTGTCGGACAGCATACTCCTTGGTCCTTTTAGCTATCAGTGAGGTGTCTCCAGAGCCCAGAGGAGAATTCGAGCAGAGGAGTCCTTTCCTGCCGCCATCACGCCAGATAAGCTAACTTGGCCAGCTGAGCTCAACATTATGTCCCCTCATCTTGAAATAACTTTGTAAAAATAACATTCAGAGGGGAATTTAATTGTCTTAATATCAGGAACTGAGAACATCTCCAATACTAGTCCCTAAGACAAACTATTGAAGTCATGATGACAAATACCAACAGAGCTTGAACAAAACAAAACCAGTATTACCTCATATTACTACTACACAACTGACACACATAGGATATTTTTAATAATATATGTCACTACAATATTCATATTGATAAAGTCTGTACATATACTTGTAATTAAAATTGATTGTGATTCCTGGTTCCTTTGTATTTGAATCAGGACACAAATACATTATTAACAGCACTGAATACATATTGTTATTTGAAACGTTACGAGTGACTTCTTTAAGATATTCTCATAGAGTGTTATATGTATGTGAGTGTCACAGTGTTGTTAAGAGTAGTGGATTAAATTAAATTGTTTATCTGTCTGTTGTTGTGACTTACACTTCACCATACTCATACCCTAGACACATAACGTAGCATCACACTATTCCAGAATAATTCTGACTGAGATATATAGATATGTGGTAGCAAGTAAGGTTATCTATAATACACTACTCTTAATAGATATAGATACCTTCACAGCTGATCTCAGTCAGTACACTAAGTTCCCTATAAGTATTTATAACATCCCACTTCACCACATATATTGGGGTCTCGCTCTTGGGATTTTGAATCTTTCCCTATTAAAAATATTGGGGGTAATTCACTTCAGGGAATATAAGAATTAAAAGGTATCCTTGGGTGGAATAAAATAAGGTTGAGCTCACGGTGCCTGTGTTGTCCATTATATATATTTAGAATTTGAATTGTTGGTTAGACATTGTAGAAATTTACATGATAGACAATGGCGGACCTGGCCAAGTTTCGATCTGCTGCTGTTCAGACTGCAAAAGAGTTAGGATTAGATGGGCAAGTTATGGTTGCCTATGTTACTACGGAATGTGACAAATTTATTGAACGCGAAGAAAGAAGGTTTGAAGCCGAAAGAAAGTTAGAGGCTGACAAGGAAATTAAGAGGTTGCAGATTGAGGCTGAGGCTAAGAAATTGGAAGCAGAAGAAAGAAGATTGACTGCAGAAAGAGAAGACAGGAAATTAGCTGCAGAAAGGGAAGCAGAAGATAAAAGATTACAAAGGGAACATGAGTTACGACTAAGGGAGTTTGAGTTTCAAGGCCATGCTCCTGAAAATGGTGCCAGTCCCTTTGCCTCTGATGCTACGGTTACTCAAGGAGCCTCAACCTCAGCTATGAATTTTCATTTAGATCATTTTGTTGAGAAAGACGATGATATAGAGAGCTACCTGAATAGGTATGAGCTATTAGCTACCACGTATGGGTTAGAGAGAGAAAGGTGGAGCTTAAAGTTATCTCAGGGACTTCGTGGGGCAGCTTATGAAGTTTTTGCAAAAATGAGCAGAGGTGATCAGGAAAATTATGACATGCTAAAGCAGGCTCTTTTGTTAAGGTATGAAAAGAATGCAGAGTTTTACAGGAAAAAATTTAGGAATGCTAAACTACTGTCAGGTGAAACCTATCACCAGTTCTCTGCACGAATAGAGACATACTTGGAGAAATGGACTTCTCTGGGGAAAACCCAAGATCTTAAGGAAATGGTCCTTATAGAGCAACTAAGAGAGTCCATGGCTCCAGACCTGAGAAAGTTTCTCATGGAACAAGGTGCAGAGAGGCTGGGTGAGTTGCTAAATGTTGCTGAAAGGTATCAAGCAGCTCAAGCAGAGGTAACAGGTAATAAAAAGAAACAGGTGGATAACTTTAGGGCACCACAGAACTTTAATAAATTTGATCCTAAGGATCAAAATAAAGGTAAGCACCAATTTGATAGGCCACGGTATGAAAATAAAAATAAATTCCCACAATTCGATGAAAGGAAATATGATGAAAGAAAATCTTTCAACCAAGGAAAAAGGTGGTGTAAGAATTGTCAGATGGACAATCATGACACTGACCGTTGCAGAAGGAAACCTGTGTATATGGCAACCCTTCAGGTCAGGTCGACCTCAAGACAGGAGGAGGATATTATGTTAGATACCACTCCAGAAGAGATGAGGAAGGCACAGGCTGGGGATAAAACACTCAAGCCTTGTTTCAGAAAATTGTCAACTTGTCATACAACTCCAGGCAAGGGAGATTTTTACATGAAAAACAAGTTGATGTATAGGAAGACTGGAGCTAGATCCAATGGTCACGGACAGCTGGTTCTTCCAAAAAGATATAGGGCAGACTTAATAAGGAGCCTACATGTGAAACCAGATGGGGACCATGAGAAAATAGGTACCATCATTCAAAAGGTGGCTCACAATTATTATTGGCCCAAAGCAAGATGGGACATTGAGAATTTTGTAGAAAGGTGTAGCATAGCACATGAGGGAACACCCACAAGTGGGAACATGGATCAGGACCTGGACACGCCCTGGGGCAAAATTAGGCCTGATAATAAAAAGAAATATAGATTTGATAAAGTGGACCAAATGGAATGGGAAGCCCCTTTTCACGGACAAGCTTCACTTAACTGTTTTACAATGGCCACTATGCGGAGAGTGCAAAAAGATGTCTTACCCCAGGATAAGCCGAAAATCCCTCAATCGGACTTAAACAAACTGGAGGAAGAGGATGTAGAGAGGAAATCTCTCATCAAGAATTTTAAGTGGGGAGAAAGCCCCAAAAGAAAAATTGGTAGCGGTCGTTTTGTGAATGATAATTCTGGGAGGAAAAATCATCACTATACAGCTTCGAGTGGAAGAGACCATACCGGTGCATGGACAAATAGGTCCACACAATTAAAGGTCCATATGTAGCTTTGTTAAGAACGTGGACTGATGAAAAGGCAGAGGAAAACATTACATCTTCATACCAATATGTGAATGAGCTGACCACTCGGTTGAAAACTGGCTGGAAACTTGCCAATGAAAATTTGAAACAAGCCAGGAAGAAACATGCTGCCTATTATAACAGGAAGGCGAAAGACAGAAATTTGGCTGTGGGAGAGAAAGTACTGCTTCTTTTGCTCGGGAGTCAGAATAAGTTACAAATTGGATGGCAGGGTCCATATACAGTTCTAGAGAAGGTGTCTAGAACAAATTATAAGATAGATAAGAAGGGGAAAGAAAAAATCTATCATGTGAATCTCCTGAAGAAATATTTGGAAAGAGAACATCAGGAAGAGACACACTTGTTGACCTTGTCCATCGCCATGGAGATGAAAAAGGAACCACTTTCATCATTTGAATATCCATTACACCCCTGTGAGACAGCAGCACAGGTGAAAATCAGTACACATTTAACGAAAACTCAGAAAGAGAGAGTGCAACAGGTTCTAAATAATCATGCAGAGGTGTTAACAGACCGACCAGGGCATACAAACCTATTGGAATATGATATGAAACTAATAGACTCCACACCTGTCTGTATGAAACCATATTCGATTCCGTTTGCTAAGGAGAAAGCTTTGAAGGAAGAGATAGACTATCTGTTGAAGGAAGGAATTATTTCGCACAGTGAGTCTTCGTATAGTTCCGGTGTTGTACTCTTAAGGAAGCCCTCTGGAGAACATAGACTCTGTATAGATTACAGGAGACTGAATGCTATTACAGAAGGACAGGTGGATCCATTGCCGGATACAAATCAGCTGTTTGCCAGACTAAATAAAGCTAAATATTTCTCAAAAGTGGATCTGAGTAAAGGATACTATCAGATTCCAGTAAAGCCTGAGGTTAGACCATACCTAGCTTTTAGTACCTCAGAAGGACACTATGAGTTTAATAGATTGCCATTTGGATTGAAGAATGCGCCTAGTGTCTTCTCTAGAATGATGAGAAAATTATTGGATCCTCTGAATAATCCCTGTATAACAAATTTTATGGATGATATCCTTATAGCAACAGAAACATTTGAGGAACACATTGACTCTCTGAACATGCTGTTTGATCGACTTAGGGAGGCAAATTTAACAGCCCGTCCAACCAAATGTTGCGTTGGATGTAAAGAATTGGAATTTTTGGGACACACAGTTTATCAGGGAAACATGACCCCTGACCCAAAGAATTTAGAAAAACTACAGAAAGCCCCGAGACCACAAACCAAGAAGGACGTGAGATCCTTTGTCTCATTATGTGGTTTCTACCAGAAGTATATCAAGAACTTTAATTCCATATGTGCACCGTTAACTGAATTGACACGTAAAGGACTTCCAGATCGCATTACATGGACACCACAATGTGAAATGACTTACCAAGAATTGAAGGAAAAGCTCACAAGTAAACCCATTTTGAAATTACCTGACTTAAGTCAAGAATTCATAGTAAGGACGGATGCAAGTAATATTGGGTTAGGTGCAACTCTACTACAGAAATCAGATGCATTGGATGGGGAATTAAGCCCAGTGGCATATGCTAGCAGAAAGTTGAATAAAGCTGAAATCAACTACTCAACTAGCGAAAAAGAATGTCTTGCAGTAATATGGGCAATAAAGAAATTCAATATTTATCTATATGGGAAGGCATTTAAGTTGCAAACAGATCACAAACCTTTATCGTTTCTAGCACAGGCTAAGCATGAGAACTCTAGGTTACTCCGATGGTCTTTACTTCTGGCTCCATATAATTTTAGCATTGAGTATATATCTGGAAAAAACAATTTGGGAGCGGATTTTTTAAGCCGCCATCCGTGTGATGAGAATCACCGTAAACCCCAGAAATAATAATAAATTTCTCTATGTGTATATAGAATAAAGGACTGACATATAATGTCTGTTTTAAGAGGGGAGGTGTCGTGAAATATTCTAATCCACATATATAAATTATTAGGTAAATATAAAGCCTAACAAATAAAATTAATAAAGAGAAGAGCAATGGGAAAATAACAGTGCTGTCACAAAGAATGTACTCGAAATCCCCCTTGTTTTCTGCTTCGTCTGCAAATTGTAACGCTTTCACGTTGATATAAAAGCTTACTGTATTATTACCCGCCTTCTTCAATGAAACGTGTGCTGCATTTCTAAGAAAAACATTGAGACGTACTGCGTAATGACCTAAATTAATCCTAACATTAATTATACTGCGTTACCAAAACGAACGAACAGATGGACAAAAGGATAAAGAGAGAGGGGAGGGCTGAAAATCAGGAACGCATGCAACACGCGTCGCGCGATACACAAATGCTGCCATCACGCGTGTAAGTCTACATGCACTAATTTTTTCAGACGGACAGTGATAAAATACACTACCCTTTCCCAGAGTTAGGTTTATAAATCATAAAAAAACTCTTATTAGAAAAGATAACATTAGATGGGTTTACGGTTGAAAACATAACAGTACCCAGACAGCACATCTTCGAAACAGGAGGTAGAAGAAATTGCATATTTTGAACGCAGCCACGTAGCTCCTTTAAATTTGTATTTTTGGGTTCCTTAGGGCTTGCTGACAAATAATATGTAAAACGTTACGCAAATAGTCCAGGAATTAATAAATTATACCCAAAATAAAATATGGGGGGTGCCTGACAGCATAAAATCATTTCTGCTCATAAGATTTTTTTTTAACGTGTTTGAAAAAAATTTACGTTACAGAAATAGCCTACCATGTAAACTCCAAAATGATTGGAGCGCAACAAATGAAAGCCTAACCACGATTGGTCGGGCTATAAATACTATCTTGGTTGTTAGGGGAAACGGGGAAAGGTAACATTTTTTCAAACACTTGTCGAAACGGGGCTCATTGGTCAGACTCGCTGATATACACACTTGGGAGCGTTAGTTCGAAACCACTTGTTTAAATAAGATTGATAAAGCATCAGTGCGTTGAAGCCAGCTTATATTTGGCTCAATAAAAGCCTGGAAGATAAGCAGATGGGAATTTGTGCCAGTTTGTGCCAGAATTCATTGCTAATCAACGTATCTGTGTTTATTCGTATGAATTGTGGTAAGCTTGAACCATTCAATATCTTTTAATGAAAATTGAATGTGAATTGTTGATTTATGCCTGTATATATATGTGTAGTTCAGTGGCCAACGTGAGGTAAAGCCTGTAATGCTCCAGCCTGAACAGAGGGTGTCGGAGAGAAGTAAAACGGCATGGAATGGCCAAACAGTACACTGACACCTGGATGATTGAATAGAAAGAAATAATGCTGGAATTGCAGAGGCGTAGTAACCATTAAGAAGGGTAATACTGGAATAAAGTATTTCAAATGAAGCTGACAGTTGGCCTAATGCTCTGAACTCAATGTTTGTGCTGTGTTGTGATCAGTGTAACAAGAGAGTTTAAGTTAGTTATGAAGTAGAAGGTACATCCTTCTTGATTTCAGGGACAGTGGTCTTGATGGTACTGAGCAGCACCTGGTCAGAGCTTTGCTGAATCCAGTGTCGGACAGCATACTCCTTGGTCCTTTTAGCTATCAGTGAGGTGTCTCCAGAGCCCAGAGGAGAATTCGAGCAGAGGAGTCCTTTCCTGCCGCCATCACGCCAGATAAGCTAACTTGGCCAGCTGAGCTCAACATTATGTCCCCTCATCTTGAAATGACTTTGTAAAAATAACATTCAGAGGGGAATTTAATTGTCTTAATATCAGGAACTGAGAACATCTCCAATACTAGTCCCAAAAGACAAACTATTGAAGTCATGATGACAAATACCAACAGAGCTTGAACAAAACAAAACCAGTATTACCTCATATTACTACTACACAACTGACACACATAGGATATTTGTAATAATATATGTCACTACAATATTCATATTGATAAAGTCTGTACATATACTTGTAATTAAAATTGATTGTGATTCCTGGTTCCCTTGTAGTTGAATCAGGACACATATTCATTCATGCAGTAATGAATACATATTGTTATTTGAAAAGTTACGAGTGACTTCTTTAAGATATTCTCATAGAGTGTTATATGTATGTGAGTGTCACAGTGTTGTTAAGAGTAGTGGATTAAATTAAATTGTTTATCTGCCTGTTGTTGTGACTTACACTTTTAATCGTGGAGCAAGGTGCAAGAAGAAATGACTATCAGGCTAGACAGGAAGAGGTAAGGTGTGCTTTCAAATGACCAGCAATTTAATAAATTTGATAATAGAGAGCAGGGAAATAAAGGTAGGACAAACTTTGAGCGGCCAAGAAATGACTATCGCGACAGAACTCACAGTTCAATGACCAAAAGTTCAATGAAAGAAAACCGTTGAACCAAGGAAAAAGATGGTGTAAATGGTGCAAGAAGGATAACCATAACACCGAATTTTGTAGAAGGAAACCTTCAAACATTGCTGCAATGAAGTCGGGGACGCAAAGATTAAAGGTTAATCCTAAGGAGCAACAGGAACCTTATCACCCCCCAGTTTGTGAGGATGTTATTTGTAATGGGGTCACCATAAGGTGCCTTTATGATACAGGTTTGGATTATGATTCAGTTGTGAAGTCTAGCCTAGTGGACCCAAGTCAGTATACCACAGAAACAGTGGAAATACAAGGGGCGACTAAGGACATACCACTCATGACACTTCCCATCGCAAGGATAACGGTGAAAACTCGCTTTGTGGAAGGAGAAATCAGAGCAGCAGTGATAGATGAACCAATCTACCCTCTGATATTGGGGTGTAGTTACGTCTTCTTGGGGAATCCCGAGAAACCTGTGATCATGGCGACAGTGCAGACCAGGTCACAGAAGAAGGAGGAAGAAGGTGAACCTATAAATGCTCATCCAGAGGAGATGAGGAAGGCGCAGGCTGAGGATAGGACACTCAAGCCCTGTTTTAAAAAATTGCCCAAATGCCACACACCTCCGAGCAAGGGGGGAATATTTCATGAAGAACAAACTATTATACAGGAAGACAGGAAAGCCTGATCCACTGGTTCACGGACAGTTAGTTCTTCCCAAGATATATAGGGCAAACTTAAATAAGGAGCTTACATGTGGAAAAGGATGGTGACCTATGAGAAAGTCGGTTACACATTGCCAAAAGATTGCTCGAAAATGTATCTATTGGCCCGAACGTAAATGTCGTATGTTGAAAACTTTGTAGAAGCATGTGGAGTATTTCATGAAGGGAACACCCCACAAAGGGAATAATATGTGCAGGGACCTAGAAAAAACGCCACGGGGCAACTTTAGGCCTGAAAGGGAAAACTAATTATTACTAGGGTATAGACCAAAGTGGATTGGGAGCCCCCTTTTCACACCCCAGTCTTCACCTTGGAATAGGATTATTAACATGGCCACCTATGCGAAGGAGTAACAAAGAAGAAATTATACCAGGATAAGATTGACAATCCCTCGGGTCTGATCTTATATAAACTGGAAGAACAGACAAGCGAGGCGAAGATCTCTCATTAAACAATCTTAAGTGGGGATGTGACATACCCCCAGAGATTGAATTGGTAGTGGGTTCGATTTGTGGAGTGATTGATTCTAGGAAAGAAAAGTCCTCATTATAGAGCTTCTAATGGAGGGGACCCGATTGGGTTCCATGAAAAAATAATGTATGGTAAATTAAAGATCCAGAAGTAGTCCTATTAAGGACCTGGACAGTTGAGGAGTAAGGGCGGAAGGAGACTGTTACTCTATCTTATCAAATTTTTGAACGAAACTGACAAATCGTTTGAAAGCTGGATGGAAACTGGCAAATGATAATTTGAAACAAGCCAGGAAGAAACATGCAGCATATTTTAATAGGAAGGCAAAGGACAGGGAACTGGCAGTCGGAGAGAAGGTGCTGCTTCTACTACCCGGAAGCCAGAATAAATTACAAAGTGGTTGGCAAGGTCCATATACGGTTCTAGAGAAGGTGTCTAGAACAAACTATAAAATTGACAAAAAGGGGAAGGAAAGTTTATCATGTAAACCTGTTAAAGAAGTATCTGGACAGACCACTCCAGGAAAGCACCCCCTTATTGACCTTGGCTATTGCAACCCAGATGCAAAAAGAACCACTCACCTCACATGAATACCCATTACATCCTTGTGAAACAGCAGCACAGGAAAAAGTCAGTAAGCACCTGACTAAAAACCAGAGGGAGAGAGTTCAACAGGTTCTGGAGGAACATACAGATGTATTAACAGATAAACCTTTCACCCCAAATACCGAATCAATCCCATTAATCACCCCCCCAAATTAATCATATCACAAACAACTAACTTCTTATCCTT